>JARQOD010002117.1:0-83424 GCA_033576555.1 Oophaga sylvatica
GGCAATTACCGTACTCGGCACGTGGGAGTAAGATTCAAGATAACACCTCTATTACCTAGCTGGAAACAGATCACCTCCTCCTTCCTCTCTCTGCGCAGAGACCTCTGTTCATTACACAGAGCACGCTCCACGCTCTCCTCTAGAAGGTAATAGGTTGTGTTCTTTCTTAAGTTGCCATTAATTATAGGATTCATTGATTGAATGTGTATGGATTAGGCCAATACAGGAGATGTTGGAAAAAAGGAAGGTCGGGTATGCTGGGTTTGAGCATCAGCAGCTTCGTCTCCACTTCTTTCTACTATGTGACATTACAATATTGTGAGGCCCCCGCATCGATTCACTTGTGCCTAAAAATGGGACAAATAGGTCAGATAATTTAATATTCAAAAGGTGTTGTTCCATTTGCTCCCAAAGTCTGACAGCTTGTAAGGGTCTCACGGGCAGATATGTCTTATTTTGACCATAGGCACCAATTTCTCTCTGATAAGTGCTATACATGTTTCACTCTATGGTTGCAAACTTCAAGATGACACAGGAACCCTCGATGCTGAGTTAGGACGGGGTCAGTCCACTTTATAAAAACTGAATTTTACTGTTTTTCCTCTATTCATGGCCCACCTCTGCGCAGTACCCATGTGCTGGCCAAGCCAGTATTACTTCACCTTCTTTTCCAGGTCTGGCCTACACATTGACTCAACCCTAAAACTGTCTCGGGGTCCTCAGAAACCCACAGCTATACACACCAGGTCTCGCGGCCATACCCACTGCAACTGGGCTTTCCTTTCTGTCCTGTCCACTTTCCAGGACATCAATTAAGGTCCCGGCTGTGGTTTGGATCCAACGTGCCACTTTTCAATCCAGTTGTCAGCTTGCTAGCTATGTCTCTTTCCTCTCTTTCCTTCCACACACACCAAATATGAAGTTTATACTTCCAGCTACCCACTTATCCTCTCTTCAACTCTTCATCTCCAACTTCACTGTAATAACACCCAGGGGTATAGTTCAGGAATGGAGGTGGTAGTGGCCCTCTCTAGGGCCCCTACCCGAATGCACAGGTTGCACCAATGACATGTCTGCCCACCTGCCTATTCTCTCAAACCTTTCACAAAAAAAGTATCTACAATATTTGGGATTAGCATAAACCATAAAATAACCAAACTCTGCAACAAGGTGAAGAAATATCAGTCCATCACGCAGCAGCATAGGAAAGAAATAATTCAGTTACATTATCAATCTCTTCTGGGGTTCACAAAAAAGTTTTCACACCTCCCCCTAAAATATTAGAAATGGCTTAGCAGTGTGAACACTAGACTAGCCATATAACAGCCTAGATGTTTCCAGGTTAACGTTTCTCTTTCCATTTTAATGTTTCTTTCAGTACCCTCAAAAAGAAGAAGGTACGCACAACCTACTGAAAGTTATAATGTTTGACACGGGGTAAAACAGGCAGTGTCTCTCCTTGCGGAGTGTGACATGCCTGACATGTCAGTGTACGGCGACTTATAGGTCATGCAGTGCACCCTCGGGAAATCTGATCTCTTGCTTTGCACTGAGGAGGAGCAAACACCCCAAAACATGTGTCTACAATTAGAGGATCTGTTTTGGCTTTGGAAAGGCTCGTTACAGGGTCAAATTGACTTTTTAGGATTGCTATTTGCAGTAGATGGCACTAGAGTTCTAGTCATCTCCCTCTCTGAAGAGGAAGTTTGCATAACGCTTGTCGGGAAGATTTTTGCATTATTTTTGGCCTTATAATTGTCCTGTTGTCTTCTTTATGTTGAAACCTCCTCTTCCATCTCTATGATGTGTTTATCTGAACGTTCGCTCCAGTGTAACATAATCCCAGCTGTTCTCGGAGAGTGAAGGTCAGAAGATGTAAAGTGAAGGCACCCTGGCATCCCGAGATGGGAAATCTATATAAATAAAATGGCTTTATCAGAAAAACACTCTTCTCTTTCTCTTGTGGTCTTTTTGACTGTTGGGAAGTAAACAGCTCTCCCTGACTAACGACAGGCCCTGTCATTATGTGAGCACCAAAGTGATGTCTCTGGCAGAACATTCTTAACCACAGTGTGCAGCAATCAATCACAAGGGTTGGAAGAGTTTTGCTCCAGCTACAAACGCACGAGACGCAGCGGGACGTATGGTCGGGCACGACGGTGAAGGGAGTAGTGTGCAGTGTCTACCGTTTGAAAATTGAGTCAGGGAGAAATGGAGTCTGGGGTGGAATGACTGCAAGTGATAAGGCAGGACAGGGGCTTTATGCAGTTTTTTGGCTAAGGACCTCCACCAACATTGATCCAACCGGAAGTCTACTAGATGCGAAGCTGTCTGCCATGAACAAGAGTAACCCATCTTCCAATATCCGGAATTCTACCTCCCGGATTCTCATCTCTTAGCCCGAGTAAAAGCAGTTGCAAAAGTTGACTTTTATTTGGGAGGTCAACCTTTAGTGCAACGCAGATTAGGACGATTCTGTGTGGCACTAAATGTCGACCGGTGGTGTGCCCCATGAAGTAAACGAAGGGTTGAAATGGCTTTTCCCCAATCTTGGATGGCATTAAATAATCATCATCAGGAACCATTTCTAAAAATTGTCTCAATTCTCACTTACAGAAATGGCAATAACCAGGTCAGGGCCGGGCATTTTTATAGTTCTGCATTTTCATCCAAGAGCCATAACTTTTTTATTTTACCATTGAACTAGCCATACAAGAGCTTATTTCCTGTGGTACGAGTTATCAGTGACACTTTACCATAAAATGGACTGAAAAATTAGAAAATAAAATTCCAAGTGGAGTGAAACTATCAGAATTTATTTATTCCACCATTGTATATTAATCAGATTTTGTTTTTACAAAGATCATTGGTAAAAAAGATTATCCTGGTCAGTACAATTACGGCGATATCAGAACTGCACAGTTTTCTTGTATTCAAGTTGTGGAAAAAAATTTGTAAAAAAAAAGTTAGTTTGAGTCACCATTTTCAGAGACCCGTACAGTTTTTATTTTTCTGCCTTTCGAGCTGTATTTTACTGATATCATTTTTGGGATCTATGGGGGAAGAGCTGTACCTCAAAAACTGCAATTCTAGTTTTTGAATCTGGCTTTTTTTCTTCACATCGTTTATTGTATGGGTTGATTAATTTTATTATTTGATAGACAACACTTTAACGCATGTGGCGATACCAAATATGATTATTTATTTGTTTATTTTATACTGGGAAAAAGGAAGTAAAAATTTTTAATTTATAAATACCGATATAGATATAGATATATATACAGTTGTGCTCAAAAGTTTACATACCCCTTCAGAATTTTTGCTTTCTTGGCCTTTTTTCAGGGAATATGAATGATAACACCAAAACTTTTTCTCCACTCGTGGTTAGTGGTTGGGTGAAGCCATTTACTGTCAAACTACTGTGTTTTCTCTTTTTAAATCATAATGACAATGCAAAACATCCAAATGACCCTGATAAAAAATTCACAGACCCTGGTGATTTTGGCTTGATAACACGCACAGAAGTTCATACAAATGGGTTTGAATGGCTACTAAAGGTAACATCCTCACCTGTGACCTGTTTGCTTGTAATCACTGTGTGTGCATAAAAGCTGAGGGAGTTTCTGGGATCCAGACAGACTCTTGCATCTTTCATCCAGCCACTGACGTTTCTGGATTGTGAGTCAAGGGGAAAGCAAAAGAATTGTCAACGGATCTACGGGAAAAGGTAGTTGAACTGTATAAAACAGGAAAGGGATACAAAAAGATATCCAAGGAATTGATAATGCCACTCAGCAGCGTTCAAACTGTGATTAACAAATGGAAAAATTCTGCCGGGGTATGTAGACTTTTGAACACAACTGTTTGTTATTTTTTCCAAATAATTTTGTATTATCTTTTAGTCAATTTCTAAGTCCTCCTAGAAGACGATAGATAGATTGTGCTACAGTATATACTGCAATACTTCTTGTTCCTAACCTATTACTTGATGGAAGTACCAAGATGGTGGTGTCAGAGGCTTTCTGAAGAGGCCACGCTTTCACAATTCAAACCCACTGATCACATTGTAATTGTTTCTTTCTACTGCTGGAGAGCTGCAGATAAATTGAATACTTCCTGGCAATCAATTGAATTCATAGGAGTTTTGTGATCAGCTTTATTGTCATGTGATCCATTCTAAAAAGTTGGGATTGTGAAAACTGGAGAAACCCTTTCAGACTTTGTATCGTACCTCCAATGTGTCAGATGGATTTATGAGACCTTTGGGTACCCGAATTGAGGAACGGTTCTTCCCTCCTCCACATCTTCTCCTGACAGAGGTCTCCACAGATCTAATCAAATATATTTCAGTAAACAGCAATGTAATTTGACCTGATCAGCAGATAGAACATGTTTTGGAGGTGGACACCATCCAACATGCGTCCTCGCCCTAAGAGCCTTCAGCATTTGGACACGAACAGCAGAAACTAAGGAACAATCCAAGAAAAGCTAAAAAACCATTGAGAAGTAAGGAAGGAGAAAAAGATAAAACATCGCTCAGAGCCAGAGCTTTCATATAAAGTCTGATCCGCCACAAATCTCGGCTTTATCATCTTCATGTAAATACAATAAAATCAGTTCACAAAACGGTTACCAAAACATAGGGAAAATGTCTTGGCCCGGCGCAGCACAAAGGAGATGACGGTGGAGGCAGCAGACAAGGAGGGAGGTTATATAGGTTTATGTGGTGTAAAGGGTTTTTCCAAAAATTCATATACGACATTTCCCATAAGTGGGAATATTGGTGCCTCGATCAACCATCACCGGAAATATGGAAGTTTCCATAACCGCACATACAGTGGGTATGGAAAGTATTCAGAACCCTTTAAATTTTTCACTCTTTGTTTCATTGCAGCCATGCAGGGGTAGCATTTATGTACATGTAATCGAAGTACATGTATCAAAGTATGCCGCAGTTATACATGGGTGATTCTAACACGCATCTCTATTCTCTTCATACAGGTATTTATTTATTGCAAGCTACTTCAGTGAATCCTGCGTGTCCCATCTATGTTATTCATCTTAGCAGCATATATAATGGTATTTAACTATTGCAAGCTACTGTACTTCAGTGAATCCTGCGTGTCCCATCTATGTTATTCATCTTAGCAACATATATAATGGTATTTAACTATTGCAAGCTACTTTAGTGAATCCTGCATGTGTCCCATCTATGTTATTCATCTTAGCAGCATATATAATATGCAAATTGCCTCTTCAAAAAAAGAGGACTTGTACTCTATAGCGCCACCTATTGGAAGTAGTGATCCTACAAGTCACAATCAACCCTTTAACGAGTCTTGTAATATGACTTAGGATAAAAGCCAAATCAGTATCTCCATTTGCAGACACGGTGTTTCGGACTATTGGTCCTCGTCAGTCCAAAGTAGGAGAGATCTGATTTGGCTAGATGAGAGGCTCTGGACTGAGGTCTAAGGGGTAAGGTCTCTCCTTGTGGAGAGTGACATACCAGCATATTTAACTATTGCAAGCTACTGTACTTCAGTGAATCCTGCATGTGTCCCATCTGTGTTATTCATCTTAGCAGCATATATAATGGTATTTAGTTATTTAAACTTACTCTGCTTGTCCTCTTATGATATGAGGTCACGGAACTTTTCAAAGTGGTTTATGAACCGTGTAGGCCTGGACACTTGGTTATCTGCTCACTGCATTTATTGTTTCCTGCTGTCTCAACTTAGTTTGACTGATTGCTAATGAGTGAGAGAGAAAAAAAAAAGTTCTTAGAACTAACCTCCTATATATTGAGACATAGTCCGGGGAGGCATTTATGCAGGGGTAGCATTTATGTACATGTAATCGAAGTACATGTATCAAAGTATGCCGCAGTTATACATGGGTGATTCTAACACGCATCTCTATTCTCTTCATACAGATATTTAACTATTGCAAGCTACTTCAGTGAATCCTACATATCCCATCTATGTTATTCATCTTAGCAGCATATACAATGGTATTTAGTTATTTAAACTTACTCTGCTTGTACTCTTATGATATGAGGTCAAGGAACTTTTCAAAGTAGTTTAAGATCCCTGAAGGCCTGGACACTTGGTTATCTGCTCATTACATTTATTGTGTCCTGCTGTCTCAACTTAGTTTCACTGATTGCTAACCAATATGAGAGAAAAAAAAAAGTTCTTAGAACTAGCCTCCTATATATTGAGACATAAGGCCCCGTTACACATAGCGAGATCGCTAGCGAGATCACTGAAACGACACCGATTTTGTGATGTAGCAGCGACCTAGTCAGCGATCTCGCTTAGTGTGACACTCAGCGACTATCAGCCCCCCTGCTGGGTGTTGCTGATTGTCGCTGAATGTCCTGGACCATTTTTTGATCTCTTGTCTCCCGCTGGCCAGCGCGCATCGCTGCGTGTGACAGGCGGGAGACCAGCGATAAGCAAGCTGGTGTGTGGCCCAGCTTCGCAAGGCACACATATCTTCTGGAAAATGCACAGGAAGGTAACTGTAAAGCTTGATATTCATTCACGCACACTTCTCAGCATTGCCACTAGAGGCATATCAGACTATTTAGTAGTGTGACCTAGCAAAGTTAGTGTTCAGTCTGTTTCCTGTCTTAGGACATTGCAGTCAAGCCTTGGGTGGCTCAGGAGTGAGTCATCCCATCCATCTTGATTCCAATCAGATCAGTCTTGGAGGGAGAGGAGAGAAGACTGAACCCACACAGAGCTTGTGTAGCTCATCTGACAAGAAAGTGGAGGCTAGTACGGGTGAAGTGAATCATCCTAGCCTAGTCAGAGCTACCCCTTAACCTGCTACTCAGAACAAGCTGCCCGTGTTCCTAAGAAAGGAGGAAGGAAAGGAATTACAGCAGTTATATCAAAGAGCCAACTGAGAACAGGTCAGTGAGCACTGAAGGAAATCTGACCTTGGCACGATTGCTACACGTGCTTATGTTAAGGGCGAGAGCAGGGTGAAGGGCGAGTGGAGAAGCAAGAGTGACTAAAGGGACAAATCACCCTCACTCAGTTAACCGGACACCGGGGTCCGAAGCGTTGCTAGTGCTTCACGCCTAGTAATAAGAAAACCGGAGGCTTTCTGGACTACAAGTCGCAGAAGGTAGCCCTAAGCGCTGATACGTAAACGGAGTCAGGGAGAACGGGGACTTTGAGTCAGTGCACGACAAAAGTAAGGACTTAGTTCTCTCAACATCTGATAATCAGAGACATAGAAGGCTCCACCACAATGTTGGCCGGGCGCAGTTGCTACAGAAGGAGTTGCACTTGACTTTATGCAAGTTGTACTCACACACATTAAAAGGATAAAGGAGGCCTCTAACCTGCTCAACCGTTTTCCTGAATGTGCATTCTCCAACCTAACCAGCTTCCCGGGACATACCTGCAACATCTACAAGTAAAGGTATGGAAAGAGATTGCATTGTGTGTGACTGAATTCTTATCTGCACCCTGCATCACCACCATAGACTTTGAGGGACCAGTCCCACCTGTGGGGGACTTAACACCTAGCTGCCATAACATCCCCTCAGAGATCTACCCTGCAGCGCTGGTCAATCAGATCAGAAACCACAGGTGGCGTCACGAACTATCTTTATAATCCCCTGTAAATATCCCCCATTGCATGACCGCCAGGGCCACGGACCGAGCTCTGCTGCCAGTGACAACTCCCATAGACTTCCATGGGCTCGGTTCCGAGTACCCCATAGCCCTGGTACCACCAATGTGGTGCGCGTCATCGTTTGGCGTCATGAACAGGATACGAAGCTTGCAAATTGTGAGTCCTGTGTTGCCTATATTGACTGTTTTGTGCAGAAAAGACTGTTTGCTGTTTTGTCATTTTTGGCGCCATTTACCGCCATTTTTGCCGCCATATTCGCACCCTGAGGCGCTGGTGAAGAAGGTGGGCGTGCATTTGTGGGCGTACCTGAAAGAGCGCGCTGATTCCTGGACACGCCCCCAACGCTGACGCGGCGGCAGGTCCTGGGAGAGCGGAAGTGAACGCTCTGACATCAGAGCGCCAGCGACTCCGGTCCCGTCTCCACCGCTGTGTCTGCGGAGCTGCAGCCTTTGGAAAAGGTAGGCTCCGATTAAACAGGGGGGCGCCAACATGTCGCAACAACCGGCAGACAGCGCGGCCCCAGCCGGTGGCCCCAATGACTTACCACTTGGCGTTGTAGCGCAGGATGGAAATGTGGGCCCCTCACCTGGTCCTGTGGTCCTGCTCATACCGCTAACGCTCCCATACATGCCAGGAGCGAAGTGGCTCCCTCAGTACAGCGGCGAGCCAGACACCCTGTCAGTGTTCAAACGGAAAATATGCAGTATCCTGGACATGTACTCAATGACAGAGAAGCAAAGAGCTGCAGTGGTAATAGGACAGTTAGCTGGTGCGGCTGAGAGAGAAGTAGAGACTTGGACCACTGCAGACCAGGAGTCGGTACCTGCGATTCTCTTAAAGCTACAGGCTATCTTTGAGGACCGCACAGAAACAGATCTCCGGATGGCATTTTACCAATGCTCTCAGAGACCAGGTGACAGTATTAGGGACTATGCCTGCCGACTACAGGGGGCCCTGCGAGCTCTCAAACAGGTTAACCCTATAAATGCCGTTGATGAAAGCAAAATGTTGAAAGAACAATTTGTACGGGGACTGAGGTCCCAAGCGGAAGGCAGGACTGTGAACTGGTGGTCCTTGGATCATCCTGATGCTACCTTTGATGCCCTAAAAGATATGGCTATAAAAGGACTACGACCCCTGGAAAAGCCTGAGGTGGCAGCTCAGTATCACCCGGGTGAAGCCACTCTAAAGTCGGCAGTACCCACCTTTTCCCCGCTGGTGGCAGAGGCCAAAACTCAGGTGGCGCCCCCTACTGAGTTGGACTGTCTGCGCTCAGAAGTGCGCCAGCTGACTAAAAACCTGGCCACTGTAATGAGTGCCCTGCAACTGCGGAAAGAGGAAGGAGGAAAGATCCTGCTAGCCGACTGTCCAGAGGATGTCCCTTGGATGAACCGGAGGAAATGGAGGACGTCGCCTCACCGGAGGAGGACAACGCCACCCCAGGAGCGACCCCTGATCAGCACCATCCTCGCCGAGAGATCATCTGCTACCGCTGCAACCGAAAAGGTCATATGGCTCAGCAGTGTCCTTTAAACGAGCAGATCCTGGGTCCGAGGGCCAACACCCAGGAGTAGACTCATCAGGCCCCTTAGACTGGAACCGCAGGTTTGTGGAGCAAGACCCTACTTGTCCATCATTCTGGACGGGATCGCAATCCCTGCACTGCTGGACACTGGATCTCAGGTGACCATCATACCTGATGTCCTTTATAATAAGTTTTGGTCCATGGACAGTCTCCAGCCCCCGAGCCCTGACTTTATAGTGTACGCCTCTAATGGTCTCCCTGTTGAAATACTCGGAGCTAAAAACATGGACGTAAAGGTGGGCAGAGTGGAGCTGGTGGATCAGGGACTCTTAGTAGTAAAGACTGTAAATGAGGAAAATGGCTTAAATGTGGTTTTAGGTACTAACATAATTAGTAACTGTCTGGGAGAAGTTGTGTTTTTGCTCCAACAGCTCGCTGAAGTTGCCAAGCCAAAGCAAAAGGGAGTGATCCAGAGGGAGATCCGGGCCCTGATGTGCCAGCAGCAAGCGAAGCTTACAGATGGTGAAATTGGTAATGTACGGGTAACGGACCCGAACCCCATTGTGATACCCCCAATGAGTGAAATGCTAATATGGTGTAGAGCAGCAATAGGTCTGAGAGGACAGAACTACCAAGCAGTAGTAGAGCCCCATTGTTCAGAGCACAGACCTACACTCTTGACTGCTAGAGGGGTAGTGGAAGTAATAAATGGGAGAGTACCAGTACGACTTCTCAACTGGGGAGAAGATTAAGTAAATTTACCACGTTATGCCACTGTTGCTAAATTACATACCGTAGATAATAACTCCATTCTCACAACAGAGTCCTTAGCCTCCCGCCAACCAGCGGAGGATAATGACCCGACAACCCAGGTGGCGGATTGGTGTCAGCAGCTCCATGTCGGGACAGACATCACTTCCGCTCACCAGAAACAGGGAGTACTACGGGTGGTACAGGAGTACGCACAGGTATTTAGCAAACACCCACTTGACTTTGGGACAATTAAGGGAGTACAGCATCATATCCCTACAGGCAGTCATCCTCCCATCAAAGAGCGGTACCGGCCTATACCTCCAGCACACTATCAGAAAGCTAAGGAAATGTTGCTTGACATGAAGGAAGCCGGGATGATAAGGGATAGTTGTAGTCCCTGGGCAGCACCTCTAGTCCTAGTTAAGAAAAAGGATGGAAGCATGAGAATGTGTGTAGATTACAGACAAGTAAATCGCATAACACATAAAGATGCTTACCCATTACCACGCATTGAGGAATCCTTAGCTGCTTTGAAAACGGCTAACTACTTTTCCACCCTCGACCTCACTAGTGGGTACTGGCAAGTAGCTGTAGCTGAGGAGGATCGGGAGAAGACGGCTTTCACCACCCCAATGGGACTCTGTGAGTTTGACAGAATGCCGTTTGGACTCAGCAGTGCCCCGGGAACATTCCAGAGAGTGATGGAGAGCTGCCTGGGACATCTCAACTTTGAAACCGTGTTGCTGTACCTGGACGACGTAATTGTGTACTCCAAGACGTATGAGGATCATCTGAAGCACCTGGCAGAAGTATTCGAATCACTGTCCAAGTTTGGGATGAAACTGAAGCCCTCAAAGTGCCATCTGCTCAAACGAAAGGTACAGTACTTGGGGCATATTGTCAGCTCCGAAGGAGTAGCGCCCGACCCCGAGAAGGTCTCGGCCATCCAGAAATGGCCGGAGCCGAAGAATCTCAAGGAGGTGCGCCAGTTCCTGGGACTGACAGGTTACTACAGGAGGTTTGTAAAAGACTACACCAAGAAAGCAGCGCCTCTGCAGGACCTCCTGGTAGGACAACCCCTCAAGAGCAGAAATCCTCCATTCCACTGGGGTAAAGAACAAGCTGAGGCATTCAAAGAGATGAAAGAGATCCTGACAGGCGATGAAATCATAGCCTACCCTGATTACAGCCAACCGTTCCTGCTATACACAGATGCCAGTAACGAAGGATTGGGAGCTGTCCTCAGTCAGAAGCAGAATGGCCAAGAAAAAGTAATCGCATATGCAAGCAGGAAGCTCCGGCCAACTGAGAGAAACCCAGAAAACTATAGCAGCTTCAAGTTGGAGTTCCTGGCGCTGGTCTGGGCCATTACACAAAGATTCAAGCATTACCTTGCCTCCAGCAAGTTCACTGCGTACACAGACAATAACCCCTTGACGCATCTTGAAACGGCCAAGCTGGGAGCCATGGAGCAACGTTGGATGGCTCGGCTGTCAAACTATCAATTTACCATCAAGTACAGGGCGGGTCATAAAAATGCCAACGCTGACGCCTTGTCCAGAATGCCGCATGAATCCGACACGGAGGAAGAATCGGATGACCTGGAAGAGATTGAGCTACCTGCGTTCCACAGAAATGGGATGATCCATGAACAACGAGCCCACAGAAAGCGGTGTGGTAAGACGGTAAACCCTTTACCTCATCACAGCTGGAAGGAGACTCAGGACAGCGATCCGGTGGTCAGCCGTATCAAGGAGCTGATAAGACAGGAAGGTTCCTCCTTGGAGAAAGATGCACCTATACCAGCAAAGCTCCTGTGGAACGAGAGAAGCCGGTTGTTCATCTACCGTGAGAAGTTGTGCAGGAGATACGTCGACCCAAGGACCCATAAGATGGTTTGGCAGATAGTGGTTCCCAGAGCAGACATCCAAATGGTGTTAGAAGCCTACCACGATCAAGCGGGACACTTTGGTTGGAAAAAGCTGGAGACCCTGTTGAGGTGTCGGTTCTACTGGGTAGGGATGCGCAGCTCCATCGAGAAGTGGTGCCGGAACTGTGGACCCTGTGGCCTCAGACGAAAAGACTACTGTAGTCAGAAGGCACCCCTGCAGCCTATCCGGACGACTCGTCCCTTGGAGATCGTGGCATTGGACCATGTCAAGTTGTCACCAAGCAGGTCGGGATACTCATATGCCCTGACCATGGTGGATCACTATTCCAAATTTCTGGTGGACGCCCCTGTCAAAGATCTGACAGCAGAAACAGCAGCAAAGACCTTCCAAGCAAGTTTCTGCAGACCACACGGATATCCAGAGCAGGTACTGACTGATCGAGGTCCAGCCTTTGAAGCTGAACTGTTTAAGGAATTCTGTCACTTGTATGGGTGTAAGAAGATCAGAACAAAACCGTACCACCCTCAAACCAATGGCCTTTGTGAAAAGATGAATCACATTGTCATTGATTTACTGAAATCTGTTCCCCTGGAAGAAAGAAATCGGTGGCCAGACTTGTTACCTGACCTGGTCGACTTGTACAACCACATACCAGTAAGTTCCACCAACTGCACTCCAGCCTACCTTATGAGAGCAAGACCAGGAAGACTGCCAATGGATTTGGAACTTGGTGTGGTAGAACCAGAGGCTGATGACACTGCTGAAGATTGGGACACAAACCGACAGGAACAGTACAGGAGAGTACAAGCCTGCGTGGAAGATAGTCTCAATAAAGTAAGGGAAAAGCAAGAGAAGAACTACAACAAAAATGCTCCCGCTAAGCCTTTTATGCCTGGAGAAATTGTGCTAAAAAGAAAAAGAAGAATGCACAAATTGGATGATCAGTGGGAACAGGAGCCATATGTCGTGCAAAATTCCAAATTTGATAACAGAAAGACCTGTACCATTAGCAAGGATGGAGGAAAAACGACTGCAACTGTGTCTAGAGATCATCTAAAGTTGTGTCCGGGCCCACTAAAGCTTCGCGAAGAAGAACCTGTTGTCCATCAGGAAGAGAGTGATGAAGCGGTCATACATACGGATTTGGGAGATTTATGTGTCGACCGCCACCACAATTGTGGGTTACCAGGGCAATGGGGTACTCAGAGCCGAGCCCATGGAAGTCTATGGGGTTTGTCACAGGTAGCTGTGGCTCGGTCTGTGGCCCTGGCGGTCTGGCGTATGTTGGGGGAATATTTACAGGGGATTGATTTATGTACAGTTCGTGACGCCACCTGTAGTCTTCTGGTAATTTATACCAGCGCTGCTGTAGATCTCTGAGGGGATGGTGATGCAGCTAGATGTCGGGTCCCCTACAGGTGGGACTGGTCCCTCAGATCGGGAGTTAGGTAGGGATTGTGCAGGCATGCAATAATAACTCAGTCTCACACCGTCAGCGTCTTTCCATACCTTTACTTGTAAGATGTTCAAGCAGGTCCCAGGGAGGCTGATCCAAGGAGGATGTATTTCGAGATAGCAGCTGGGCAAGTTATGGGCCTCCTTTACTTCCAATATGACGAGTCCAACTAGCATGAAGCGTAGTTCCCTCCAATAAATCTGGTTCTTCTACCACCATGCATGAAGCTATGGTGATGCTTCGGTCCCAGTAACCGGTTAACAGTGCAGGACTTCCAATCCTAAAGCACTCACAATATCTACCACTGTGCCTTTCGCCTTGCCCGTGCTGGTAGCATAAGCATCCCTCACTTCACAGATATATATATCAGTCAGTTCCTTCTTAGTTCCTTCCAGAGCTTGCTAGCAGAATACCAGTAATACTTTTAGGCAGGAGCACGTCTCTGAACCTCTACCGTCCTCTAGACAGGCGTCTGAATTATCTGCAGCTCACTCCTCTCTCCTGCACAGACTTCTCGCTGACTGACTGTCTCCTCAGACAAACTGAACTGACTGAAGACAGGACACTCTCTGACTGAACACTCCCTGCTGATGTCACAAGCTTATAAACCTGTGGGCGTGTCTAAGTGCATGTTGGAATGAATGTTCATTTAGCATTAAACTGCTATCTCTCCACACATCCTCCAGGGTACTGCGTGTGCCTTCACACACCAGGGCTACACATTCCCCCATGGTAAAAGACAGCACTCCCGGGCTGTGAAATACAAGAAGACAGAAAATTTTGTTTATGCATAACAACAAACATTAACTTCTTCCCATCCGGGAGGTACGAATATCTTGAACGTTGCATTAAACATAGAAAAATACACAAAGTATTAAATAGACATTTTTCATATTAACGGTACAAACTACTTTCACTTTTATAAAAACTTATATACATCTTCTCAGCTGCGGTAAACCCTGTCTGGGTCCTACCGTTCTTCACATCTCTTTATTAATTTCTGTTACACTTTCCATCCCGGGGGCTGGAACAATGCGATGATCCCTAGATCTCATGACGAACAGATCATGTGCTGCGATCAGAGTCTGGGTCGCAACAGTCTTTGTATGAACCATCAGGGGCGCAACGGGTATCTCTTTCTCGTGAGACGCCGACTGCGTCTCAATTTGCGTTGCAGGGGGCGATTCAGCTGTAACCGCAGTTTGCGATGTAGATTGGGTCGCCGATTGCGATGCAGAGTAGGTCGCCGATTGCGATACTGAGGTGTACGCAGGGGGCGATGCGGAATAGGACGCACAATGCTGGTGTGATGCAGAGCAGGAAGCAGGTGTGCGCAATGGCTCAATTGAGGACGCACTAACCTGCTGCTGTCGCTGCTCCATCTCTTCCCAGTCGCTCTCCATCATTGACGGCTGGGTCCCCGCCGGTGTCCCTACCAGGGATTGATCATCTGCTGCGGCCTCCTGGCCGGGCGGGCGTTCCGGAACTGGCGGTACCTCCTCAACCTCCTTTGCCTCCACCGCTCCATCGGTGGGATCAGGATCGGTACTTTTGGGGGCAGCCTCCGGTTTCTCTTCAGCCTTCCTCAGCAGGGAACTTGGGAATTCAGGAGACGGCATTATGCTTGTAGGAGAGAACACTGCGTCCCTCAGCAGCCGCTGTTTCAGGGCACGCCAGCGTCTCTCTATCTCCTTCATTCCTTTTCGGTGGAGACAGGACCTTCGTCGCAGGCGCTCTGATGTCAGAGCGTTCACTTCCTGTCGCAGGACCTGCCGATGAGTCAGAGCCGGGGGCGGAGCCAGGCAACAGCGCGCTTTTACAGGTACGCCCACCTTCTTCTCCAGCGCCTGAGGGCGCGAATATGGCGGCAAAATGGCGGATTTTAGCGCCAAAAATAGCAAACAGTCTTTTTCACTAAAACAATTCCATAGGCACGCAGGGCTCGCAATTTTGCGAGTTTCGCATCCTGTTCGTGACGCCAAGTTTTTGTGTCGACCCGCCACCACAATTGTGGGTTACCAGGGCAATGGGGTACTCAGAGCCGAGCCCATGGAAGTCTATGGGGTTTGTCACAGGTAGCTGTGGCTCGGTCTGTGGCCCTGGCGGTCTGGCGTATGTTGGGGGAATATTTACAGGGGATTGATTTATGTACAGTTCGTGACGCCACCTGTAGTCTTCTGGTAATTTATACCAGCGCTGCTGTAGATCTCTGAGGGGATGGTGATGCAGCTAGATGTCGGGTCCCCTACAGGTGGGACTGGTCCCTCAGATCGGGAGTTAGGTAGGGATTGTGCAGGCATGCAATAATAACTCAGTCTCACACCGTCAGCGTCTTTCCATACCTTTACTTGTAAGATGTTCAAGCAGGTCCCAGGGAGGCTGATCCAAGGAGGATGTATTTCGAGATAGCAGCTGGACAAGTTATGGGCCTCCTTTACTTCCAATATGACGAGTCCAACTAGCATGAAGCGTAGTTCCCTCCAATAAATCTGGTTCTTCTACCACCATGCATGAAGCTATGGTGATGCTTCGGTCCCAGTAACCGGTTAACAGTGCAGGACTTCCAATCCTAAAGCACTCACAATATCTACCACTGTGCCTTTCGCCTTGCCCGTGCTGGTAGCATAAGCATCCCTCACTTCACAGATATATATATCAGTCAGTTCCTTCTTAGTTCCTTCCAGAGCTTGCTAGCAGAATACCAGTAATACTTTTAGGCAGGAGCACGTCTCTGAACCTCTACCGTCCTCTAGACAGGCGTCTGAATTATCTGCAGCTCACTCCTCTCTCCTGCACAGACTTCTCGCTGACTGACTGTCTCCTCAGACAAACTGAACTGACTGAAGACAGGACACTCTCTGACTGAACACTCCCTGCTGATGTCACAAGCTTATAAACCTGTGGGCGTGTCTAAGTGCATGTTGGAATGAATGTTCATTTAGCATTAAACTGCTATCTCTCCACACATCCTCCAGGGTACTGCGTGTGCCTTCACACACCAGGGCTACACATTTACCTGCAGATTGGCCCAGAGTGGGAGAAGCTGTAATCATTCCTGTGCTGCAGTTTTATCAACCGCAAGAAGAATCTCTACATCCAGTCATACCAATTGTGCCAGTAGAGTCAGTTCCAGAAGGACCTGTTCCGGCAGACCCTCAACCAGTGGGATCCCAAGCAGCGGAACCACAAGAGGCAGCACCACAAGAAGTGGAAACCCCTGGTGGAGCAGTACCGCATCGCCCAGTCGCTAGCATGCTTGCCAGATCCCTAGAAAGGTGGAGTCGTGTTTACAGTTTGCCGGTACACAGAGCAGATAGGCTAGAGACTACTATACCTGACACCACTCCACGTAGGTCAGAATGTACAACGAAAGGAAGGTTACCTATTCGTTATCAAGAGTAGTCCTAGTAAACTAGTTTAGTATGACCCAGACAGGGGTTTACTGCAACTGAAAATGTATAAAGTTTGAAAAAGATGAAGATTTGCACTTTACTATTGATAAATGTTTACATAGTATGTTTGCCTATTTAAAAGTAGAATACCCGGCTGGGTAAAGAGAAATGTAAAGAGTTAAATTGAAATGTGATTTTACTTGAAAAGTGTTTTATCATGCAAAGGACTGCGTGGCTGTGGACTTTGCCAGCCCAAAAACTTTAAATGTAAATAGTTCGCACTTCGGTGCCCCATTTTGGTTTTACATAAAACCTAAACTACCTCTGAAGAAAAACCCGTATGGTGTGGCCTAGAGTGAGGTCTGCAGCAATGAAGTCCTGCAGCCCACCCAGGACCCACGTGGGAGGTTTTTGGTGCGGGTCCTCCACAAGAATCTTGTCTTATACTATGTATTTATTGAAAAGTATTTTGATAATTTTCTATTGATCTATGTACAAAATGTAACGTTCAAGAGTCGTACCTCCCGCAAGGGATGAGTTATTATGTTGATGTTATATGCAAAACAAAATGTTTTTCTTTTCTATTTCAGCCCGGGAGTGCTGAGTTTAACTAGGGGGGATGTGTGGCCCAGCTTCGCAAGACACACATATCTTCTGGAAAATGCACAGGAAGGTAACTGTAAAGCTTGATATTCATTCACGCACACTTCTCAGCATTGCCACTAGAGGCATATCAGACTATTTAGTAGTGTGATGTAGCAAAGTTAGTGTTCAGTCTGTTTCCTGTCTTAGGACAGTGCAGTCAAGCCTTGGGTGGCTCAGGAGTGAGTCATCCCATCCATCTTGATTCCAATCAGATCAGTCTTGGAGGGAGAGGAGAGAAGACTGAACCCACACAGAGCTTGTGTAGCTCATCTGACAAGAAAGTGGAGGCTAGTACGGGTGAAGTGAATCATCCTAGCCTAGTCAGAGCTACCCCTTAACCTGCTACTCAGAACAAGCTGCCCGTGTTCCTAAGAAAGGAGGAAGGAAAGGAATTACAGCAGTTATATCAAAGAGCCAACTGAGAACAGGTCAGTGAGCACTGAAGGAAATCTGACCTTGGCACGATTGCTACACGTGCTTATGTTAAGGGCGAGAGCAGGGCGAAGGGCGAGTGGAGAAGCAAGAGTGACTAAAGGGACAAATCACCCTCACTCAGTTAACCGGACACCGGGGTCCGAAGCGTTGCTAGTGCTTCACGCCTAGTAATAAGAAAACCGGAGGCTTTCTGGACTACAAGTCGCAGAAGGTAGCCCTAAGCGCTGATACGTAAACTGAGTCAGGGAGAACAGGGACTTTGAGCAGGACCCTGCAAAAGTAAGGACTTAGTTCTCTCAACATCTGATAATCAGAGACATAGAAGGCTCCACCACAATGTTGGCCGGGCGCAGTTGCTACAGAAGGAGTTGCACTTGACTTTATGCAAGTTGTACTCACACACATTAAAAGGATAAAGGAGGCCTCTAACCTGCTCAACAGTTTTCCTGAATGTGCATTCTCCAACCTAACCAGTTTCCCGGGACATACCTGCAACATCTACAAGTAAAGGTATGGAAAGAGATTGCATTGTGTGTGACTGAATTCTTATCTGCACCCTGCATCACCACCATAGACTTTGAGGGACCAGTCCCACCTGTGGGGGACTTAACACCTAGCTGCCATAACATCCCCTCAGAGATCTACCCTGCAGCGCTGGTCAATCAGATCAGAAACCACAGGTGGCGTCACGAACTATCTTTATAATCACCTGTAAATATCCCCCATTGCATGACCGCCAGGGCCACGGACCGAGCTCTGCTGCCAGTGACAACTCCCATAGACTTCCATGGGCTCGGTTCCGAGTACCCCATAGCCCTGGTACCACCAATGTGGTGCGCGTCACTGGAGCTGGTAACCAAGGTAAACATTGGGTTTCCAGGCGCCGGGCGGCGCCTGGAAACCCGATGTGTACGTTAGATACCAGCGCACTTGTGCAGGGGAGCTGGTAACCAAGATACTCAGTGGGTTACTAAGCGCCGAGCGGCGCCTGGAAACCCGATGTGTACCTTGGTTACCAGCTCCCTGCATAAGCGCGCTGGTATCTAAGGTACACTGTGGGTAACTAAGCGACGTGCGTCGCATGTCACCCGCATAGTCGCTGTCCTGATCGCTGCTGAGAGCTGCCTGTTTGGCAGCTCAGCAGCGATCATGTAGCGACACACCAGCGATCCTGACAAGTGCATATCATTGTTGGGATCGCTGGTGTGTCGCTATGTGTAACGGGACCCTTAGTCTGGGGAAGCATTTATGCAGGGGTAGCATTTATGTACATGTAATCGAAGTACATGTATCAAAGTATGCCGCAGTTATACATGGGTGATTCTAACACGCATCTCTGTTCTCTTCATACAGGTATTTAACTATTACATGCTACTTCAGTGAATCCTGCATGTCCCATCTATGTTATTCATCTTAGCAGCATATACAATGGTATTGCAAGCTTCTTCAGTGAATCCTCCATGTCCCATCTATGGTATTCATCTTAGCAGCATATACAATGGTATTTAACTATTGCAAGCTTCTTCAGTGAATCTGTGGCGCCCTGAGGGTCCAGTCGCCACAGAGATGTTGCATCTCACCCAGAGGTGTGACACCTGACTCTCAGGTAAGGAGGAAGCACCCCATTGACTCCATCACCGCATCCACACGCATCATGCCAGTACTGAGCTTCAGGCTGGTTAGTAAAGGGTGTAGAGTTGGGTGGGTGGAGTCAGTTGCAGCATTAGGCTGCAGCTTGTTAGATTAGAGTTTCAGTTGGAGACAGGCAGGCAGTGAAGTGGGTACTGGCCTGGCCTGCAGCTCTCCTGCGTTTACCTCAGGGAGCCTTGCTGAAGAGAAAGAAAGAGGTCCAGGGCAATACAGCACTGAGGCTGTGCCCGATCCTGGGAGCAGGAGGACCAGGCAAACATCGGGAAACAGTTCCTAGACTAGTGGGTCAGTTCATCGCCACTAGTAACACCGCGTCTAGTGGGACTCTTCAAGGGCCACTAGCTGCCATATTCTCATCCGGGAGGAAGCTAGGGATCAAGTACGTTCAGGCATCTGACGGTGTCTCGGTCTCCGTGAAGAGGAGATTTAGCGTCCCGGGACATCGGGTCGTACCTGTAAACTGAAAGGATCCAATACTACCTCGTCCGAGGGCTCTGTGGTAGGGAGGTGCAGAGAAGGAGTAAGGAGTGTAGCACAAGAAGCCGGAAAGGAACATAAAGGGAGTCTTTGGAAGTGTGACCAATTTACCTGAGGGTTACTGGACTACTCACTGGAAGGACACAGTACCTGGCTGGTATCTTTATGGCATGCAACAGACTGTGAGTAAACCTTTAAAACTGCACAAGAACTGTTTCCTGCATTATTACTCCGTCGCACACTCCACTCTGCTACATCTCTCCTGCACCATTACTTTACCTTTCATCTACCTGCCCTGGGAGGACACAGTCTCACCTGTAGGAGACTTTACACCAAGCTGCACAACACCATCCCTCCCAGAGGACCTGCACAGCAGCGCTGGTCACCCTGACCAGGTACTACAGGTGGCGTCACGACAAACTATACGAACACTAATCCCTGTAAATATCCCCTTTTCAGTGAGCCCCAGGGCCACGGACCGAGCCGTGTGCTGCCCGTGACATCCCCCATAGAAGTCGACGGGCTCGGTGCCGAGTACCCCACGGCGCTGGCGGGTGGCTCAAATCCTGCATGTCCCATCTGTGTTATTCATCTTAGCAGCATATATAATGGTATTTAGTTATTTAAACTTACTCTGCTTGTCCTCTTATGATATGAGGTCAAGGAACTTTTCAAAGTGGTTTATGATCCGTGTAGGCCTGGACACTTGGTTATCTGCTCACTACATTTATTGTGTCCTGCTGTCTCAACTTAAGCCCCCGTCTCACACAGCGATCTCGAGTCACTAGTTTTGTGACGCAGCAGCGAGCTCCCAGCGATATCGCTGTGTGTGACATTCAGCGACGATCAGCCCCCCTGCTGGGTATCGCTGATCGTCGCTGAATGTCCTGGACATTTTTTTGATCGCTGGTCTCCCGCTGACAGGCACGCATCGCTGCGTGTGACAGGCGGGAGACCAGCGATCTGCTGGTAACCAAAGTACACAGCGGGTGTCCAGGCGCGGGGCTGTGCATAGAAACCCGCTGTGTACCTTGGATACCAGCGCCCTGATGCAGGGAGCTGGTAACCAAGGTACACAGCGGGTTTCCAGGCACCGCGCAGCGCCTGGAAACCCGATGTGTACCTTGGTTACCAGCTCCCTGCATCAGGGCGCTGGTATCCAAGGTATACTGCGGGTAACTAAGCGATGTTACCCGCAGTGTCGCTGTGCTGATCGCTGCCCTGAGCTGCCTGTTTGGCAGCTCAGCAGCGATCATGTAGCGATACACCAGCGATCCTGACAAGTGCATATCGTTGTCGGGATCGCAGGTGTGTCGCTATGTGAGACCCAGGCCTTAGTTTGACTGATTGCTAACAAGTGAGAGAGAAAAAAAAAAGTTCTTAGAACTAGGCTCCTATATATTGAGACATACAGTACAGACCAAAAGTTTGGACACACCTTCTCATTCAATGATTTTTCTGTATTTTCATGACTATGAACATTGTAGAATCACACTGAAGGCATCAAAACTATGAATTATCACATGTGGAATTATACATTACACTTTACAAAAAAGTGTGAAACAACTGAAAATATGTCTTAAATTCTAGGTTCTTCAAAGTAGCCACCTTTTGCTTTGATTACTGCTTTGCACGCAGAACAGGTGAACGGCTGGACTCTACATGCCTGGTTCCCACCGTGAAGCATGGAGGAGGTGGTGTGATGATGTGGGGGTGCTTTGCTGGTGACACCGTTGGGGATTATTCAAAATTAAAGGGGTGAGCGGTCCAGCTCACCCCAAACCATCTCGATTGGGTTCAGGTCTGGTGACTGTGGAGGCCAGGTCATCTGGGGTAGCACCCCAACACTCTCCTTCTTGGTCAAAAAGCCCTTACACAGCCTGGAGGTGTGTTTGTGGTCATTGTCCTGTTGAAAAATAAATGATGGTCCAACTAAACGCAAACCGGATGGAATAGCATGCTGTTGCAAGATGCTGTGGTAGCCATGCTGGTTCACTATGCTTTCAATTTTGAATAAATCCCCAACAGTGTCACCAGCAAAGCACCCCCACACCATCACACCTCCTCCTCCATGCTTCACGGTGGGAACCAGGCATGTAGAGTCCATCCGTTCACCATTTCTGCGTACAAAGCAGTAATCAAAGCAAAAGGTGGCTACTTTGAAGAACCTAGAATATAAGAAATATTTTCAGTTGTTTCACACTTTTTTGTTAAGTGTAATGTATAATTCCACATGTGATAATTCATAGTTTTGATGCCTTCAGTGTGATTCTACAATTTTCATAGTCATGAAAATACAGAAAAATCATTGAATGAAAAGGTGTGTCCAAACTTTTGGTCTGTACTGTAGTCTGGGGAGGCATTTATGTACATGTAATCGAAGTACACGTATCAAAGTATGCCGCAGTTATACATGGGTGATTCTAACACGCATCTCTATTCTCTTCATACAGGTATTTATTTATTGCAAGCTACTTCAGTGAATCCTGCGTGTCCCATCTATGTTATTCATCTTAGCAGCATATATAACGGTATTTAGTAATTTAAACTTACTCTGCTTGTACTCTTATGATATGAGGTCAAGGAACTTTTCAAAGTGGTTTATGATCTGTGTAGGCCTGGACACTTGGTTATCTGCTCATTACATTTATTGTGTCCTGCTGTCTCAACTTAGTTTAACTGATTGCTAACGAGTGAGAGAGAAAAAAAAAGCCTACTATATATAGAGACATAGTCTGGAGAAACATTTATGCAGGGGTAGCATTTAAGTACATGTAATCGAAGTGCATGTATCAAAGTATGCCGCAGTTATACATGGGTGATTCTGTGCTCTGTACGGCTCTGTTATCTGCACCCTGCACGGCTCGGTTATCTGCACCCTGTACGGCTCTGTTACCTACGCCCTCTACGGCTCTGTTATCTGCGCCCTGTACAGCTCTGTTATCTGTGCCCTGTACGACTCTGTTATCTATCCTGCACGGCTCTGTTATCTGCGCTCTGTACTGCTCTGTTATCTGCGCCCTGTACGGCTCTGTTATCTGTGCCCTGTACGGCTCTGTTATCCGCACCCTGTACGGCTCTGTTACCTACGCTCTGTACGGCTCTGTTATCTGCGCTCTGTACGGCTCTGTTATCTGCTCCCTGTACGGCTCTGTTATCTGCTCCCTGTATGGCTCTGTTATCTGTGCTCTGTATGGCTCTGTTATCTGTGCCCTGTACGGCTCTGTTATCTGCGCCCTGTACGGCTCTGTTATCTGCGCCCTGTACGTCTCTGTTATCTGCGCCCTGTACGGCTCTGTTATCTGCTCCCTGTACGGCTCTGTTATCTGTGCCCTGTACAGCTCTGTTATCTGTGCCCTGTATGCCTCTGTTATCTGTGCCCTGTATGGCTCTGTTATCTGTGCCCTCTAAGGCTCTGTTATCTGCACCCTGTACGGCTCTGTTATCTGCTCCCTGTACGGCTCTGTTATCTGCTCCCTGTACGGCTCTGTTATCTGTGCCCTGTACAGCTCTGTTATCTGTTCCCTGTACAGCTCTGTTATCTGCTCCCTGTAAGGCTCTGTTATCTCTGCCTCTGTACGGCTCTGTTATCTGCGCCTGTACGGCTCTGTTATCTGCGCTCTGTACGGCTCTGTTATCTGCTCCTGAGGCTCTGTTATCTGCGCCTGTACGGCTCTGTTATCTGCTCCCTGTAAGCTCTGTTATCTGCGCTCTGTACGGCTCTGTTATCTGCTCCCTGTAAGGCTCTGTTATCTGCGCTCTGTACGGCTCTGTTATCTGCTCCCTGTAGGCTCTGTTATCTGCGCTCTGTACGGCTCTGTTATCTGCTCCCTGTAGCTCTTTATCTGCGCTCTGTACGGCTCTGTTATCTGCTCCTGTACGGCTCTTTATCTCTCGCCTGTACGGCTCTTATCTGTCTTGCTGTATCTGCCTGTACGGCTCTGTTATCTGCGCCTGTACGGCTCTGTTATCTGCTCCCTGTACGGCTCTGTTATCTCTAGTGTCTGTCCCTGTACGGCTCTGTTATCTGCTCCCTGTACGGCTCTGTTATCTGCGCCCTGTACGGCTCTGTTATCTGCTCCCTGTACGGCTCTGTTATCTGCTCCCTGTACGGCTCTGTTATCTGCTCCCTGTACGGCTCTGTTATCTGTCCCTGTACGGCTCTGTTATCTGCCCCTGTACGGCTCTGTTATCTGCCCTGTACGGCTCTGTTATCTGCTCCCTGTACGGCTCTGTTATCTGCTCCCTGTACGGCTCTGTTATCTGTCCCTGTACGGCTCTGTTATCTGCTCCCTGTACGGCTCTGTTACTCTGCCCTGTACGGCTCTACGTTATCTTCCCTGTACGGCTCTGTTATCTGTTCCCTGTACGGCTCTGTTATCTGCTCCCTGTACGGCTCTGTTATCTGTTCCCTGTACGGCTCTGTTATCTGCTCCCTGTACGGCTCTGTTATCTGTCCCTGTACGGCTCTGTTATCTGTTCCCTGTACGGCTCTGTTATCTGTTCCCTGTACGGCTCTGTTATCTGCCCTGTACGGCTCTGTTATCTGTTCCCTGTACGGCTCTGTTATCTGCCCCTGTACGCTCTGTTATCTGTTCCCTGTACGGCTCTGTTATCTGTTCCCTGTACGCTCTGTTATCTGTTCCCTGTACGGCTCTGTTATCTGCGCTCTGTACGGCTCTGTTATCTGCCCCTGTACGGCTCTGTTATCTGCCCTGTACGGCTCTGTTATCTGCCCTGTACGGCTCTGTTATCTGTCCCTGTACAGCTCTGTTATCTGTTCCCTGTACGGCTCTGTTATCTGCCCTGTACGCTCTGTTATCTGCGCCTGTACGGCTCTGTTATCTGCGCCCTGTACGGCTCTGTTATCTGCGCCCTGTACGGCTCTGTTATCTGCGCCCTGTACGGCTCTGTTATCTTCTGCCCTGTACGGCTCTGTTATCTGCCCTGTACGGCTCTGTTATCTGCGCCCTGTACGGCTCTGTTATCTGCGCCCTGTACGGCTCTGTTATCTGCCCCTGTACGGCTCTGTTATCTGCGCCTGTACGGCTCTGTTATCTGCGCCTGTACGGCTCTGTTATCTGCGCCCTGTACGGCTCTGTTATCTGCGCCTGTACGGCTCTGTTATCTGCTCCCTGTACGGCTCTGTTATCTGCCCCTGTACGGCTCTGTTATCTGCCTCCTGTACGCTCTGTTATCTGCCCTGTACGGCTCTGTTATCTGCTCCTGTACGGCTCTGTTATCTGCTCCCTGTACGGCTCTGTTATCTGCTGCCTGTACGGCTCTGTTATCTGCTTCCCTGTACGGCTCTGTTATCTGCCCCTGTACGGCTCTGTTATCTGCTCCTGTACGGCTCTGTTATCTGTTCCCTGTACGGCTCTGTTATCTGCTCCTGTACGCTCTGTATCTGTCCTGTACGGCTTGTTATCTGCGCCTGTACGGCTCTGTTATCTGTCCCTGTACGGCTCTGTTATCTGTTCCTGTACGGCTCTGTTATCTGCGCCTGTACGGCTCTGTTATCTGCGCCCTGTACGGCTCTGTTATCTGCCCTGTACGGCTCTGTTATCTGCTCCCTGTACGGCTCTGTTATCTGCTCCCTGTACGGCTCTGTTATCTGTCCCTGTACGGCTCTGTTATCTGCTCCCTGTACGGCTCTGTTATCTGTTCCCTGTACGGCTCTGTTATCTGCGTCCTCTGTACGGCTCTGTTATCTGCTCCCTGTTACGGCTCTGTTATCTGTTCCCTGTACGGCTCTGTTATCTGCGCCTGTACGGCTCTGTTATCTGGCCCTGTACGGCTCTGTTATCTGCCTCTGTACGGCTCTGTTATCTGCTCCCTGTACGGCTCTGTTATCTGCGCCCTGTACGGCTCTGTTATCTGCCTCTGTACGCTCTTTATCTGCTCCCTGTACGGCTCTGTTATCTGCTCCCTGTACGGCTCTGTTATCTGTTCCCTGTACGGCTCTGTTATCTGCCTCTGTACGGCTCTGTTATCTGCGCCCTGTACGGCTCTGTTATCTGCTCCCTGTACGGCTCTGTTATTGCTCCCTGTACGGCTCTGTTATCTGCGCCTGTACGGCTCTGTTATCTGCTCTCTGTACGGATCTCGTTATCTGCTCCCTGTACGGCTCTGTTATCTGCTCCCTGTACGGCTCTGTTATCTGTTTCCCTGTACGGCTCTGTTATCTGTCCCTGTACGCTCTGTTATCTGCGCCTGTACGGCTCTGTTATCTGCGCCCTGTACGGCTCTGTTATCTGCCCCTGTACGGCTCTGTTATCTGCGCCTGTACGGCTCTGTTATCTGCTCCTGTACGGACTCTGTTATCTGTCCTGTACGGCTCTGTTATCTGCCCTGTACGGCTCTGTTATCTGTTCTCCTGTACGCTCTGTTATCTGTTCCTGTACGGCTCTGTTATCTGCGCTCTGTACGGCTCTGTTATCTGCGCCCTGTACGGCTCTGTTATCTGCGCCCTGTACGGCTCTGTTATCTGCGCCCTGTACGGCTCTGTTATCTGCGCCCTGTACGGCTCTGTTATCTGCGCCCTGTACGGCTCTGTTATCTGCGCTTTGTACGGCTCTGTTATCTGTGCTCTGTACAGCTCTGTTATCTGTTTCCTGTACGGCTCTGTTATCTGTTCCCTGTACGGCTCTGTTATCTGTGTGTGGCCCAGCTATGTCAGGCACACAAATAATCCAGGAGAATGCACAGGAAGGTAACCGCAACGCTTGATATCCATTCACTTCACTCACACTTTCAGACACACCCATCAGGGGTATAAAAGGGAGTGACACGTAGCAGTGAGTCAGTCAAGCTCCGGGTGGCTCAGGAGTGAGTCATCCCCCAGATAGTTTCCTGTCTGAGAAGAGTTCAGTCAGTCTGTTTCCTGTCTGAGTACAGGGTAGTTCAGTTTCAGTCCAGTCTGGACTTGGATGATACTGAGAGCTGCTCAGCGAGCTCTGGAGAAAGCTGACTTTACCATCAAAAGCTACAAGTGCTTATGTTAAGAGCGGGAAGCAGGGCGAAGGGCGCAGTGGAGAAGACAGAGAGAAGTGCATTAGGTATTGGACTACCTGCACTAAATCAACGGACACCGGGTGTAAGGTTCTATGTATATATTCCTGAAACTCAGTTTGTTCGTCAGCCATTTTACTTTCTGTCTTGCTGCAGCTATCTTGCCCTCAGTCAAAATGGAGTTTCCAGCTTGCATGTTCCCGCCCTGATTCTCTCCTTTGCTTCTTAAGCAGCCACAGCTGAGCAATCAGTGCTTCAGAATCTAGCCTGCAGTGAACCTGTGACTTGACTCCTGTAAGCCTTGGACCTTGTACTCCAGCTATTCCTACTGAGGAACTCTGAAGCACTTGTGGACTCTGAACCCTGCTCTTTGAAAGACCCACGTTTGCATGGACTTACGGTAACAGAGAAGAAGATCCTGAATCTGTATTGGAGAGTGATTGCTGAGCTTGGATTACTCTGGCCTGCTGTGTCTCCTGTTTCTGTGTCTGCAAACTGTGTGACTATTTCTGCCAACTTGTATGAAGTAATACAGGACTTTTCTATATCAAACCTGTGACTCCTGTGTTTTCATCGCACCCAAGCACAAGACGCTATATGAACTGTACTACATACATTACAAGATTCTGAAGCCAAAACGTTAGTGTCTGCTGGGTCTGGAAGGCTGTGTCTGCTGTACTGTGGATATCAGACGTCCGGTTGTACTTTCTGTGATGACAGTGGTTGTGACTTCTCACAACCATTCCAGGTGAGCAATTCCCTTAAGTTTTTTCTTTTTGCAGTGTTACCACAGGTAAACACTATTGTTTTTTTTTTTTTTTGTTTGTTTTTTTCCTTTCTTTTCTCTTTTTTGTCTGCTGTAACTCTGGATATCAGATGTCTGGTTGAAACTTTCTGTGATGATAGTGGTTGTGACTTCTCACAACCATTCCAGGTGAGCAGTTCCCTTAATTTTTTTTCTCTCTGCAGTGTTGCCACAGGTGAACACTATTTTTTTTTTTTTTTCTCTCCTCTTCTTCCAGTAATCCTGTCTTAAAAGATCTGGAAAATGGAGGCCCGCATAAAGGAACTTTGCGGAGTGACTGATAATATCCTTGCAGATTTGCAGAATATAAAGACCCGTTTTACAAATCTACAGGACCTCAATAATCACAATTTGCAAGTGGTTGGACAGACTGCCCAGGATTTGCGAGCCAGGATTGAGGTTCTAGAAGAGCGAGTCCAGGCTCCTGCCGTAGCCCCGAGTGCTGGGATTCCCAAGTTGCCCCCTTTTCGTTTTGGCGGTGAACGTGAGAAATTCAGGGGATTTATTAATCAATGCAATCTTTTTTTTTTCTGCACATGCTTCACAATTTCCCACTGAACGATCTAAGGTGCTTACTATAATTATGTTGCTTACCAACAAGGCTTTAATGTGGGCAAACCCTCTGATTGAGACTGAGGATGATTGTTTGAATCACCTTGATGATTTTATTTCAGCCATGGGGCAGGTGTTTGATGACCCCAATCGAGGTGCAACAGCTGAAGCAGCCATGTTAGCTTTGCGCCAAGGTAAGCACTCGGTAGCTGAATATGCCTTGGATTTCAGGAGATGGGCCCTTGATACCACCTGGGACAGTTCCGCCAAAAAATCTATTTTTCGAAAGGGGTTATCTCCACTGATTAAGGATGAACTTGCTCGTGCCGACCCTCCCACTGCGTTAGGTGACTTTATTAACTACTGCATCCGTATTGATACTCGTCTGACTGAACGCAGGCAAGAGAGATGGTTCGAAAGCAATCGTACTAACCTTTTCCTACCTTCCTCTCCAGCTAAGGAACCTTTGAGTAGGATTACACGGGAACCTGAACCTGAACCCATGCAGGTAGACTCTTTACAACGACGGGTTAGTGATGCACGCAAGGAACATCGTTTTAAGGAGAATTTATGTTTCTATTGTGGTAAGTCAGGGCACTTCATTATAAACTGCCCCAGCCGTTCTCGTAAGACTACTGCAGCACTCATTCATTGTGAGTGTTGCGAGAGGGGATCTGTCAGGTCCGAGCCTCAGGCTCCAGAGAGTCTGCAGCAACAGATCTTGATTTCTCGGACTTAAACTCCGTTACCTCTGAGGACGTTGACTGTGTAAACGCTGCCATTTTTCAAGTTTCCTCAGCGGTGTCCCAGCTGAGTTGTAAGAAAAACAATTCTCATTGCTTTCTTTCCATCAAACTCTGGGTTGACTCAGCTTGGGTGTCTAGCTCTGCTATGATCGACTCAGGGCAAGTGGAAATTTTATGGATGTCTCCTTTGCTCTGAAACAGGGAATACGTTCAGTGAAGAAGGCTACTCCAGTACAGATGGAAACTGTGGATGGCTCCCTGCTGACCTCTGGACCAGTGGATCAGGAAACAGAGCCTTTGAGGGTTCTTATGGGTAAAGATCATCAAGAGAAACTGTCCTTTATGCTTATCTCTTCTCCCCACTTTCCCATTATTCTAGGGCTACCATGGCTGCAGGCTCAGAATCCTACCATTAACTGGGAGACCAAGGAATTACACTTTCCAGAGAAACAGATGAGTCCAAAAGTTTCAGCTTGCTCTGTTCCTAAAGGAATCATGTCAGTCCCTGAACTACCAGCTGTATACCAGGACTATGTGGATTTATGTGACAAGAAGAACGCTGACCAGCTTCCTCCTCACCGTCCATATGATTGTCCAATTGAATTATTGCCTGGAGCAGAGATACCTTTTGGTAAGATCTACCCCCTGGCGGGGCCCGAGCTAAAGGCTTTAAAGGATTACATAGATGAAAATCTAGCCAAGGGCTTCATACGCCCCTCTTCATCTCCTGCAGGTGCACCCATCTTCTTTGTAAAGAAGAAAGATGGATCTCTGAGACCATGCGTAGACTATAGGGAACTCAATAAGGTTACTATTAGAAACCGTTATCCATTGCCTTTAATCCCTGAGTTATTGGAGAGAGTGCGACATGCCAAAATTTTTTCTAAACTAGATCTTCGTGGGGCCTATAACTTAGTCCGTATTAGACCTGGGGATGAATGGAAGACTGCATTCAGGTCACGCTATGGACACTTTGAATATCTAGTTATGCCTTTTGGTCTGAGTACCGCCCCAGCCACTTTCCAACACTTGGTGAATGACATCTTCAGGATCTCCTAGATACATTCGTGGTAATTTATTTGGATGATATTCTAATTTTTTCTAACTCCACAGAGGAACATCATGGACATGTGAGAATGGTCTTGGAACGTCTAAGACAAAATCATCTTTACATCAAACTTGAAAAGTGTGAATTCCATAGGACCGAAATTCAATTTCTGGGGTATGTACTGTCTACACAAGGAATTAGTATAGATGGAAGCAAAACCCAAGCCATCAAGGATTGGCCAAGTCCTAGAAATGTGAAGGAGGTACAGCGCTTCATCGGGTTTGCCAACTTCTATAGACGTTTCATTAGAAATTTCTCTGAGGTAGTGTCACCTATCACTCAACTTACCCGGAAAGAGTCTAGGTTTTCCTGGACTCCCCAAGCCCAGGAAGCATTTTCCCGTCTAAAAGATAAATTTACCACTGCACCTATCCTAGTACATCACAACCCCGAGCTTGCCTTCATAATAGAGGTGGATGCTTCAGACTGTGCCGTTGGAGCTATACTCTCTCAGAGAACAGGTGAGAAGAATGTCTTGCATCCCTGTGCCTTCTTTTCCCAGCAGTTGTCTTCGGCTGAGAGGAACTACGATGTGGGCAATAGAGAGTTGTTGGCCATTATTGCCGCCTTCAAAGAATGGAGACACCTTCTTCAGGGAGCTGCACAGCAAATAGTCGTCCTGACAGACCATCGTAACCTTGAGTTTATCAGGTCGGCTAAGTGCCTGACTCCTCGCCAGGCTCGCTGGAATCTTTTCTTAAACCAATTTAATTTTATCATCTCTTATAGACCAGGATCGCGCAATGGAAAGGCTGATGCACTCTCTAGGATTTACTCAGCAGAGACACGTCCAATTACTCCTCCTAAGACTATTCTTCCTGACTCTAGATTCCTAGGAGTAATTCATAATCAAGACCTACTTAAGGACATCAAGGAAGCATACCATGCGGATTCCTTTTTGGCACAACCCCCAAGGGACGTAAGTCTTGTCTTTAAGAATGGTGTGTGGATTCAGGGACAATGTCTGTATATTCCTGAAACAGTCAGATTAAGAGTATTGCAACTCATTCACGATTCCAAGATAGCTGGGCATAGAGGAATTCTAAAGACACAGGAATTTCTTTCTCGTTTCTTTTGGTGGCCCACTTGCAGGAAGGATGTTTTGAATTATGTCACTTCATGTGAGGTCTGTGCAAGATGCAAAACACCTCGCTCCTCACCAACTGGTCTGTTACAGCCTCTTCCCACCCCGTCCCGCCCGTGGGGATCGATTTCTATGGACTTCATTGTGGAGTTACCAACCTCTCAGGGGAAGAACACCATTCTAGTGGTGGTTGACCGTCTAACAAAGGCAGCTCATTTTATCCCTTGTGTCGGCTTACCCACTGCAAAACAGACATCAGATTTGATGATTAAAGATGTGTTTCGCTTACATGGAGTACCGGATGAGGTTATTTCGGATCGAGGGTGCAATTCACTTCTAGGTTTTGGCAAAATTTCTGTGCAGCATTGGACATTAAAGTAAACCTTTCTTCTGCTTTTCATCCCCAGACTAATGGACAGACCGAACGAACCAATCAAACCCTGGAGCAGTATCTCCGCTGCTTTATCTGCCACCTACAGGATGATTGGGTGGATCTACTTCCATTAGCTGAGTTCTCGTATAACAACTCTCAGAGCGCCTCCACTAAGCAGTCTCCTTTTTACTCTAATCTAGGTTATCATCCTAACATTCTACCACGATTTCCCATAGAAACGCCTTTACCAGCAGTGGCTGAAAGAATCACGTCTTTATAGAAGAATATGGATCTTCTAAAGGAAAATCTGGAATCGGCTCAAGAAAGGTACAAGAAAGCAGCAGATAAATTTCGTAAACCTGCACCAGCTTTCAAGGTAGGAGACTTGGTCTGGCTGTCAACCAGAAATCTTAAGTTAAGGATTCCATCGTCTAAGTTGGGACATAAGTACATTGGACCCTATAAAATCAGTAAAATTATAAGTGCCGTTGCTTGTCGTCTTCAACTGCCCAGAACTATGAGAATCCACCCTGTCTTTCATGTATCCCTACTAAAGGCTGCGACACCCAATACGTTTCCTGGACGTTCCTCTCCTTGCCCTGACCCAGTGCTAGTCGATGGTCAGGAAGAATTTGTGGTGGAAAGGATTTTAGATTCCAGGTTGTTTAGAAATCAGTTACAATATCTGATTAAATGGCAGGGCTACCCAGTGGAGGACAACTCATGGGAACCGGTCAATAACGTTAATGCTCCTCGCTTGCTCAGTCAGTTTCATCAGAGGTACCCACACAAGCCTGGTCTGAGGTCATCCGGAGATTGTCCTTAAGGGGGGAGTAATGTAAGGTTCTATGTATATATTCCTGAAACTCAGTTTGTTCGTCAGCCATTTTACTTTCTGTCTTGCTGCAGCTATCTTGCCCTCAGTCAAAATGGAGTTTCCAGCTTGCATGTTCCCGCCCTGATTCTCTCCTTTGCTTCTTAAGCAGCCACAGCTGAGCAATCAGTGCTTCAGAATCTAGCCTGCAGTGAACCTGTGACTTGACTCCTGTAAGCCTTGGACCTTGTACTCCAGCTATTCCTACTGAGGAACTCTGAAGCACTTGTGGACTCTGAACCCTGCTCTTTGAAAGACCCACGTTTGCATGGACTTACGGTAACAGAGAAGAAGATCCTGAATCTGTATTGGAGAGTGATTGCTGAGCTTGGATTACTCTGGCCTGCTGTGTCTCCTGTTTCTGTGTCTGCAAACTGTGTGACTATTTCTGCCAACTTGTATGAAGTAATACAGGACTTTTCTATATCAAACCTGTGACTCCTGTGTTTTCATCGCACCCAAGCACAAGACGCTATATGAACTGTACTACATACATTACACCGGGGTCCGAAGCGTTGCTAGTGTTTCAAGCATAGTAACAAGAAAACCGGAGGCTATCTGGACTACAGGTCGCAGAGAGCAGCCCTAAGCGCTGATACGTAACCGGAGTCAGGGAGAACAAGGACTTTGAGCTAGGCCAAGCAAAAGTAAGGACTTAGTTCTCTCAACATCTGAGAATCAGAGATATAGAAGGCTCCACCACAATGTCAGCCGGGCTTGTCAGCTATTGAGAAAGCTGGAGATTACAGAGTTAACTTCGCTTCATGCAAGTTTGGACTCAGATACATATGAAGTAAAGGAGGCCTCTAACCTGCTCAGCGGTTACCCAATTGTGCATTCTCCACCCCGACCAGCTCCCCGGAACCTGCCTGAACCATCTACCAGTAAAGGTATGAAAAGAAGCTGCATTGTGTGTGACTGAATTCTTAACTACACCCTGCATCATCACCATAGACTTCCAGGGACCAGTCTCACCTGTGGGAGACTTACCACCCAGCTGCCCCATAACATCCCCTGTGAAGATCCTCATAGCAGCGCTGGTCCAATTGATCAGATACCACAGGTGGCGTCACAAACTACCTATCCTAATAATCCCCTGTAAATATCCCCCATTGCATGACCGCCAGGGCCACGGACCGAGTCCCGCTGCCAGTGACATCTCCCATGGAAATCAATGGGCTCGGCTCCGAGTACCCCATAGCCCTGGTATCCACAATTGTGGTGCGAGTCATCTGCGCCCTGTACAGCTCTGTTATCTGTTTCCTGTACGGCTCTGTTATCTGTTCCCTGTACGGCTCTGTTATCTGTTCCCTGTACGGCTCTGTTATCTGTTCCCTGTACGGCTCTGTTATCTGCGCCCTGTACGGCTCTGTTATCTGCGCCCTGTACAGCTCTGTTATCTGTTTCCTGTACGGCTCTGTTATCTGTTCCCTGTACAGCTCTGTTATCTGTTTCCTGTACGGCTGTTATCTGTTCCCTGTACAGCTCTGTTATCTGTTTCCTGTACGGCTCTGTTATCTGCGCCCTGTACAGCTCTGTTATCTGTTTCCTGTACGGCTCTGTTATCTGCTCCCTGTACGGCTCTGTTATCTGCTCCCTGTACGGCTCTGTTATCTGTTCCCTGTACGGCTCTGTTATCTGCGCCCTGTACGGCTCTGTTATCTGCGCCCTGTACGGCTCTGTTATCTGCGCCCTGTACGGCTCTGTTATCTGTTTCCTGTACGGCTCTGTTATCTGCGCCCTGTACGGCTCTGTTATCTGCGCCCTGTACGGCTCTGTTATCTGTTTCTGTACGGCTCTGTTATCTGCTCCCTGTACGCTCTGTTATCTGCTCCCTGTACGGCTCTGTTATCTGCGCCCTGTACGGCTCTGTTATCTGCGCCCTGTACGGCTCTGTTATCTGCGCCCTGTACGGCTCTGTTATCTGCGCCCTGTACGGCTCTGTTATCTGTTTCCTGTACGGCTCTGTTATCTGCTCCCTGTACGGCTCTGTTATCTGCTCCCTGTACGGCTCTGTTATCTGCGCCCTGTACGGCTCTGTTATCTGCGCCCTGTACGGCTCTGTTATCTGCTCCCTGTACGGCTCTGTTATCTGCGCCCTGAACGGCTCTGTTATCTGCGCCCTGTACGGCTCTGTTATCTGCGCCCTGTACGGCTCTGTTATCTGTTTCCTGTACGGCTCTGTTATCTGTTCCTGTACGCTCTGTTATCTGCTCCCTGTACGGCTCTGTTATCTTGCTCTGTACAGCTCTGTTATCTGTTTCCTGTACTGCTCTGTTATCTGTTCCCTGTACGGCTCTGTTATCTGCTCCCTGTACGCTCTGTTATCTGCGCCTGTACGGCTCTGTTATCTGCGCCTGTACGGCTCTGTTATCTGCGCTCTGTATGTCTCTGTTATCTGCTCCCTGTACGGCTCTGTTATCTGCTCCCTGTACGGCTCTGTTATCTGTTCCCTGTACGCTCTGTTATCTGCTCCCTGTACGGCTCTGTTATCTGCTCCTGTACGGCTCTGTTATCTGCTCCTGTACGGCTCTGTTATCTGTTCCCTGTACGGCTCTGTTATCTGCTCCCTGTACGGCTCTGTTATCTGTTCCTGTACGGCTCTGTTATCTGTTCCCTGTACGGCTCTGTTATCTGCTCCCTGTTCAGCTCTGTTATCTGTTTCCTGTACGGCTCTGTTATCTGCGCCCTGTACGGCTCTGTTATCTCGCTCTGTACTGCTCTGTTATCTGCGCCCTGTACGGCTCTGTTATCTGCGCTCTGTACGCTCTGTTATCTGCCCTGTACGCTCTGTTATCTGCGCTCTGTACAGCTCTGTTATCTGCGCTCTGTACGGCTCTGTTATCTGCTCCCTGTACAGCTCTGTTATCTGCTCCCTGTACGGCTCTGTTATCTGCTCCCTGTACGGCTCGTTATCTGCTCACTGTACGGCTCTGTTATCTGCTCCCTGTACGGCTCTGTTATCTGTTTCCTGTACGGCTCTGTTATCTGCTCCCTGTACGGCTCTGTTATCTGTTCCCTGTACTCTCTGTTATCTGCTCCCTGTACGGCTCTGTTATCTGCGCCCTGTATGGCTCTGTTATCTGCTCCCTGTACGGCTCTGTTATCTGTGCTCTGTAAGGCCCCCCCCCCCCCCCCCCCCCCCCCCCCCCCCCTGTACGGCTCTGTTATCTGTTCCCTGTACGGCTCTGTTATCTGCGCCCTGTACGGCTCTGTTATCTGCGCCCTGTACAGCTCTGTTATCTGTTTCCCTGTACGGCTCTGTTATCTGTTCCCTGTACGGCTCTGTTATCTGTTCCCTGTACGGCTGTTATCTGTTCCCTGTACAGCTCTGTTATCTGTTCCTGTACGGCTCTGTTATCTGCGCCTGTACAGCTCTGTTATCTGTTTCCTGTACGGCTCTGTTATCTGCTCCCTGTACGGCTCTGTTATCTGCTCCCTGTACGGCTCTGTTATCTGTTCCCTGTACGGCTCTGTTATCTGCCCCTGTACGGCTCTGTTATCTGCGCCCTGTACGGCTCTGTTATCTGCGCCCTGTACGGCTCTGTTATCTGTTCCTGTACGGCTCTGTTATCTGCCCTGTACGGCTCTGTTATCTGCGCCCTGTACGGCTCTGTTATCTGTTTCCTGTACGGCTCTGTTATCTGCTCCCTGTACGGCTCTGTTATCTGCTCCCTGTACGGCTCTGTTATCTGCGCCCTGTACGGCTCTGTTATCTGCGCCCTGTACGGCTCTGTTATCTGCGCCCTGTACGGCTCTGTTATCTGCGCCCTGTACGGCTCTGTTATCTGTTTCCTGTACGGCTCTGTTATCTGCTCCCTGTACGGCTCTGTTATCTGCTCCCTGTACGGCTCTGTTATCTGCGCCCTGTACGGCTCTGTATCTGCGCCCTGTACGGCTCTGTTATCTGCTCCCTGTACGGCTCTGTTATCTGCGCCTGAACGGCTCTGTTATCTGCGCCCTGTACGCTCTGTTATCTGCGCCCTGTACGGCTCTGTTATCTGTTTCCTGTACGGCTCTGTTATCTGTTCCCTGTACGGCTCTGTTATCTGTTCCCTGTACGGCTCTGTTATCTGTTTCCTGTACGGCTCTGTTATCTGTTTCCTGTACGGCTCTGTTATCTGTTCCCTGTACGGCTCTGTTAGCTGCGCCCTGTAAGGCTCTGTTATCTGCGCTCTGTACGGTCTGTTATCTGCTCCCTGTACGGCTCTGTTATCTGCTCCCTGTACGGCTCTGTTATCTGCTCCCTGTACGGCTCTGTTATCTGTTCCCTGTACGGCTCTGTTATCTGCTCCCTGTACGGCTCTGTTATCTGCTCCCTGTACGGCTCTGTTATCTGTTCCCTGTACGTCTCTGTTATCTGCTCCCTGTGCGGCTCTGTTATCTGTTCCCTGTACGGCTCTGTTATCTGCTCCCTGTACGGCTCTGTTATCTGTTTCCTGTACGGCTCTGTTATCTGTTCCCTGTACGTCTCTGTTATCTGCTCCCTGTACGGCTCTGTTATCTGCTCCCTGTACAGCTCTGTTATCTGCTCCCTGTACGGCTCTGTTATCTGTTCCCTGTACGGCTCTGTTATCTGTTCCCTGTACAGCTCTGTTATCTGCTCCCTGTACGGCTCTGTTATCTGCGCCCTGTACGGCTCTGTTATCTGTTCCCTGTACGGCTCTGTTATCTGTTTCCTGTACGGCTCTGTTATCTGTTCCCTGTACGGCTCTGTTATCTGCGCTCTGTACGGCTCTGTTATCTGCGCCCTGTACGGCTCTGTTATCTGCGCCCTGTACGTCTCTGTTATCTGCTCCCTGTACAGCTCTGTTATCTGTTCCCTGTACGGCTCTGTTATCTGTTTCCTGTACGGCTCTGTTATCTGTTTCCTGTACGTCTCTGTTATCTGCTCCCTGTACAGCTCTGTTATCTGCTCCCTGTACAGCTCTGTTATCTGTTCCCTGTACGGCTCTGTTATCTGTTTCCTGTACGGCTCTGTTATCTGTTCCCTGTACGGCTCTGTTATCTGCACTCTGTACGGCTCTGTTATCTGCGCCCTGTACGGCTCTGTTATCTGCGCCCTGTACGTCTCTGTTATCTGCTCCCTGTACGGCTCTGTTATCTGCTCCCTGTACAGCTCTGTTATCTGTTTCCTGTACGGCTCTGTTATCTGTTTCCTGTACGGCTCTGTTATCTGCCCCTGTATGGCTCTGTTATCTGCCCTGTACGGCTCTGTTATCTGTGCTCTGTAAGGCTCTGTTATCTGCTCCCTGTACGGCTCTGTTATCTGTGCTCTGTAAGGCTCTGTTATCTGCTCCTGTACGACTCTGTTATCTGCCTCTGTACGGACTCTTATCTGCTCCCTGTACGGCTCTGTTATCTGCTTCCCTGTACGGCTCTGTTATCTGTTCCCTGTACGGCTCTGTTATCTGCCCCTGTACGGCTCTGTTATCTGCTCCCTGTTCGGCTCTGTTATCTGTCCCTGTACGGCTCTGTTATCTGCTCCCTGTACGGCTCTGTTATCTGCTCCTGTACGGCTCTGTTATCTGTGCCCTGTACGGCTCTGTTATCTGCGCTCTGTACGGCTCTGTTATCTGCGCTCTGTACGGCTCTGTTATCTGCTCCCTGTTCGGCTCTGTTATCTGTTTCCTGTACGGCTCTGTTATCTGCGCCCTGTACGGCTCTGTTATCTGCTCCCTGTACGGCTCTGTTATCTGCTCCCTGTACGGCTCTGTTATCTGCTCCCTGTACGGCTCTGTTATCTGTGCCCTGTACGGCTCTGTTATCTGCGCTCTGTACGGCTCTGTTATCTGCGCTCTGTACGGCTCTGTTATCTGCTCCCTGTCGGCTCTGTTATCTGTTTCCTGTACGGCTCTGTTATCTGCGCCTGTACGGCTCTGTTATCTGCTCCCTGTACGGCTCTGTTATACTGCTCCCTGTACGGCTCTGTTATCTGCGCCCTGTACGGCTCTGTTATCTGTTCCCTGTACGGCTCTGTTATCTGCGCCCTGTACGGCTCTGTTATCTGTTCCCTGTACGGCTCTGTTATCTGCTCCCTGTACGGCTCTGTATCTGCCCTGTACGGCTCTGTTATCTGCCCCTGTACGGCTCTGTTATCTGCGCTTTGTACGCTCTGTTATCTGTGCTCTGTAAGGCTCTGTTATCTGCTCCTGTACGGATCTCTTATCTGCTCCCTGTACGGCTCTGTTATCTGCTCCCTGTACGGCTCTGTTATCTGTTTCCTGTACGGCTCTGTTATCTGCGCCCTGTACGCTCTGTTATCTGTTTCCTGTACGGCTCTGTTATCTGCTCCTGTACGGCTCTGTTATCTGCTCCCTGTACGGCTCTGTTATCTGTTCCCTGTACGGCTCTGTTATCTGTTCCCTGTACAGCTCTGTTATCTGTTCCTGTACGGCTTGTTATCTGTCCCTGTACAGCTCTGTTATCTGTCCCTGTACATCTCTGTTATCTGTTTCCTGTACGGATCTGTTATCTGCGCCCTGTACGGCTCTGTTATCTGCTCCCTGTACAGCTCTGTTATCTGTTCCCTGTACGGCTCTGTTATCTGCTCCCTGTACGGCTCTGTTATCTGTCCCTGTACGGCTCTGTTATCTGCGCTCTGTACGGCTCTGTTATCTGCGCTGTACGTCTCTGTTATCTGCTCCTGTACGGCTCTGTTATCTGCGCCCTGTACGTCTCTGTTATCTGTTCCCTGTACGGCTCTGTTATCTGCGCTCTGTACGGCTCTGTTATCTGCGCCTGTACGGCTCTGTTATCTGCTCCTGTACGGCTCTGTTATCTGCTCCTGTACGGCTCTGTTATCTGTCCCTGTACGGCTCTGTTATCTGCCTCTGTACGGCTCTGTTATCTGTCCCTGTACGGCTCTGTTATCTGTTTCTGTACGGCTCTGTTATCTGCGCCCTGTACGGCTCTGTTATCTGTTCCTGTACAGCTCTGTTATCTGTTCCCTGTACTGGCTCTGTTATCTGTTCCTGTACGGCTCTGTTATCTGCGCCTGTACGGCTCTGTTATCTGCGCCCTGTACGGCTCTGTTATCTGCGCCCTGTACGGCTCTGTTATCTGCGCTCTGTACGGCTCTGTTATCTGCGCTCTGTACGGCTCTGTTATCTGCGCCCTGTACGGCTCTGTTATCTGCGCCCTGTACGGCTCTGTTATCTGCGCCCTGTACGGCTCTGTTATCTGCGCTCTGTACGGCTCTGTTATCTGCGCTCTGTACGGCTCTGTTATCTGCGCTCTGTACGGCTCTGTTATCTGCGCTCTGTACGGCTCTGTTATCTGCGCCCTGTATGGCTCTGTTATCTGCACCCTGTACGGCTCTGTTATCTGCGCTCTGTACGGCTCTGTTATCTGCGCCCTGTATGGCTCTGTTATCTGCACCCTGTACGGCTGTCTTATCTGCGCTCTGTACGGCTCTGTTATCTGCGCTCTGTACGGCTCTGTTATCTGCCCCTGTACGGCTCTGTATCTGCGCCTGTACGGCTCTGTTATCTGCTCCCTGTACGGCTCTCTTATCTGCGCTCTGTACGGCTCTGTTATCTGCGCCTGTACTGCTCTCTTATCTGCGCCCTGTACTGCTCTTTATCTGCGCTCTGTACGGCTCTGTTATCTGCGCTCTGTACGGCTCTGTTATCTGCTCCTGTACGGCTCTCTTATCTGCGCTCTGTACGGCTCTGTTATCTGCGCCCTGTAGGCTCTCTTATCTGCGCTCTGTACGGCTCTGTTATCTGCGCCCTGTAGGTCTCTGTTATCTGCGCCCTGTACGGCTCTGTTATCTGCGCTCTGTACGGCTCTGTTATCTGCGCTCTGTACGGCTCTGTTATCTGCGCCTGTACTCTTATCTCGCTCTGTACGGCTTGTTATCTGCGCCCTGTACGGCTCGTATCTGCGTCTGTACGGCTCTGTTATCTGCGCCTGTACGGCTCTGTATCAGCGCTCTTACGGTCTGTATCTGGCTCTGTACGGCTCTCTTATCTGCTCCATCTACGGATCTCTTATCTGCGCTCTGTACAGCTCTGTTATCTGCGCTCTGTACGTCTCTGTTATCCGCGCCCCGTACATTATTATTATTATAATTATTATTTTACACATTTTATATAGCGCCATTTATTCCATGGCGCTTTACATATGGAAGGGAAAATATAGACAGTACAATAAACGTGTGCTAGACAAGGGACACACAAGTACAGAAGGAGAGAGGACCCTGCCCGCGAGGGCTCACAGTCTACAGGGATGGTGAGGATACACTAGGAAAGGTAGAGCTGGTCATGCGATGGTTCAGTAGACTGAGATCGCTGCTCTCTTTAGCTCTGTCGTATGGAGCTGCTGCCTCATTACAGGAGCGCTGGTAATGACTCCGTTCGGCCATGATCTGCTTCAAGCTTTTGGCCGTCATCCTCGTGTTATGAATATTCAAAGTGAAATTGGGAAAACTCAGGCATGGAAAAAAATCTCCTGAAGGAAAACACGAGGACGAGCGCGGCGCAGGCTTCGAACTCGGTGGGAGAACTTTTTATTATGGTGGAAATAATGTAGAGGTTCTTCACCTAATCAGAAGCCCAGCAGCCAATAATCTGATGACGTCTCGTTCTTTGGTTTCTCAGTCTATGGGCTCCACTGCGAATTCTGCAGAGTCCTGGAAACGGTGAACATGTAGCTGCTGGACTCCACCGGCTGCTCCCGCCCTCATAGATGACTATGGTATGGCGGCAACGTTACACGAATATCACCAGCAGGAGACGCCACCAGGTGCAACATCTAACGGTAACGGGCCATCATGTGCTATTTAAATACTTATAGAATACAGGATAGAGCGCAAAGAGAGGGAGGAAGGGAGAGAGGAAAGAAGAGAATTAAATGGTAGATAGATATAAAAATATGGAAATAAAACAAAAAGAAGGAAGCAAAGAAATATAAGAGGGAGACATAATTGGACATGATTTCACACAAACCCCCCAAAAAGGACTGACAAAATTGTTGGCACCTTTCAAAAAATTTGTGGGTAAAAATCACACCTGAAACCAAATAAAAAGGAGAGAAGTTGATGCAATCTTTGCATTGTGAGTCTGTGTGTGCCACACTAAACATGGAGAATAGAAAGAGGAGAAGAGAACTGTCTGAGGACACGAGAACCAAAATTGTTGAAAAATATCAACAATCTCAAGTTTACAAGTCCATCTCCAGAGATATTGATGTTCCTTTGTCCACGGTGCACAACCTAATAAAGAAGTTTACAACCCATGGCAGTGTAGCTAATCTCCCTGTACGTGGATGGCAGAGAAAAATTGATGAAAGGTTGTAACGCAGGATAGTCCGGATGGTGGATAATCCAAAATCAAGGTCCAAAGAAATTCAAGCTGTCCTGCAGGCTCAAGGTGTATCAGTGTCAGCACAAACTATCCATTCACATGTGAATGAGCTGAAACGCTATGGCAGGAGACCCGGGAGGACCCACTGCTGACACAGAGACATAAAAAAGCTAGACTGCAGATTACCAAAATGTACATGAGTAAGCCAAAATCCTTCTGGGAAAGCGTTTTGTAGACAGATAAGACCAACTAGAGCTTTTTGGTAAAGCACATCATTCAACTGTTTACCGAAAATGGAATGAGGCCTACAAAGAAAATAACACAGTACCTACAGTCAAATATGGTGGAGGTTCAAAGATGTCTTTGTGGTTCTTTTGCTTCCTCTGGTACTGAGTGCCTTGATTGTGTGCAAGTCATCATAAAATCTGAAGATTACCGAAGGATTTTGTGTGGCAATGTAGTGTCCAGTGTCAGAAAGCTGGGTTTGTGTCCTAGGTCATGGGTCTTCCAGCAGGACAAAGACCCCAAACATACTTCAAGAAGCCCCCAGAAATAGATGGAAACAAAGTGCTGGAGGGTTCTGAAGTGTCAGCAATGAGTCCGGATCTAAATCCCATTGATCACCTGTGGAAAGATCTTAAAATTTATGCTGGGAGAAGACGCCTTTAAATTTGAGAGACCAGGAGCAGTTTACAAAAGAAGAGTCCAAAATTCCAGGTGAGAAGAGTAAGAAGCTTGTGGATGGTTATAGGAAGTGATTGATTGTAGTTATTTATTCCAAAGGGCGTGCAACCAAATAGTAAGTTGAGGGTACCAACAATTTTGTCAGGCCCATTTTTAGGGTTTTGTGTGAAAATATGTCCAATTTGACATTTTTTCTCTTTTTTTCATGTTGTTTCAATACACACAAAGGAGATAAACATGTGTATAACAAAACGTGGGGAATTGTGATAATGTGGGAGAAATACTTAATTTTCTTGAATAATTTCAAGGGTGCCAACACTTTCGGCCATGACTATTGATAGATAGACTGGTATTGGTCGGAGTTGATTTGCATATATCTTGATTATGATCTCTCGGTGGCTGTGGATTCTGGAGGTGACACATAATCAGCCTCATGTGCAGCATCTGTCCGCCAGCTTGTACTCGCTCTTGTCTGTCCTGTGCTATCAGCGGCCCCTACATCTCCTTATCTCATACAACGTGTTACCTCGGGTGACCCGATGCAATCTCCTGATCTGATCATTCTCCAGTAGCTGCACTCCACAGGACGGCCTGTAGAGATGCTGTCACGGGGTTACCGCAACAGAGAGGAGTCAGAAGACCGCAGCGTCTGATTGCTCCTACTCCTGCGATGAGAAGAAGCACTTCTCCTTTTTAATGGTGTTTATTTCTTTTGGTATAACAGTGGTAATCGTCCATTTTGGAAACTCTGATCTCTCAGCTAAGCTCAGTTAGCCACTCCTATCCCCTTTAAAATCTGGGTCATGATTTAAATCCGTGTCAGAGCTAGCTTTTGCTGCATGGCTTAGTAGGATAGGTGTTCGTATGAGAAGGAGTTTTGGAGGAGTTATCTGTGACTGTTGCATGGTTTGTAAGTGTGGTAATTCCCTTCCCTCCTCTTACTTTGGCTTTTCCCCATCCGCCACTCCACGGTGTTTTCCTCTGTGATATGTGAGTGAAAATTTGTATGCTTGCTATTTTCAGTTACCCTTGTTTGTGTAGCCTTGTTTGTTGGGTTGGAATACTGCGGTGCACAGAAGCGCCCCTCTACCCTGGGTGGGGGAAGAGAACAAACAGAGAGCTAACTCAGGAGATAAGGCAAGAGTGGCGGACCTGGCATCTTCACCTTCAGAAGTAACCTGGGGAATAGGGCGAGCTGAGGCGCTTCCCAGTGGTAGGGACAGAGAAGGTCCCCTGGTACTGGGTCACCTGAGAGCTGAGTCGTGACAGATACCATAGAGACATGTATAACCGCCAATGCGCCTTTTTGCGCCGGTCGTTATGGTACCGTACTTTACAGCGCTCTAGAATAACTGCTATATGGGGGTCCCCACCTGAAGTTTGTATAGTTTCAGGGTAGTTAAAAAAAAACCTTCAGAACTTTGTAAAAAAAAAAAAACGCGCTTGTGCCTCCATTTTCTAAGACCAGTAACTCTTTATTTTCCCATTGTCATAGCCGTATGAGAGCTTTTTGTGTTGTTTTTATCGGGAACATACAATGTTCATAGCCGTATCACCTTTTATCTCTCTCTTTTTGGTGCACGTGAAGCGAGTGACATCGTTAATTCTGGCATTTTGATTTTTTATTTGTTTCATGGCGTTTATTGAATGGGTTCAATAATTTTGTGGTTTCATAAATCAAACTTTTACCAAATTAATTTAATTTCTTTTTTTAACTTTTTTTTTCCATGAGAAAAAGAGGGTGATTCTCATTTTTATACTTTTCATATTTGTTATACATTTATACATTTAAAAAAATAAACTTTTTCATTTTTCATTGTTTTTTTTTTCTCCCCCGGAGAATGGAGATTGTTCTATGTAGGTCAATGCTGCAGTAGTGCAGACTATGGGGAAACTGATATTTCCCTATGAGGCCCGGTCACAGGCTCGGCTTCATAGGAGTGCAAAGATGGCTGCCACTTCTTTAAGACTTCCCATTAACGCCTTCCTCCTGCGATGTGGGCGCCGATGGAACCAGTGCACAGGCACACTGGCAATGAAGCCATTGAAGGACAGGTGTCATTATATGTTGGTCCTACTCCATAACCCGCAGTTGACAAGTGCCATTTTGTACAGCGGATATCGGGAAGGGGTCAAAAAATATGACCAAGTGAAAGGACTCCTCTGGATTTAACCTGTGTTAACAGGCTTGGTGTCAATGTCAACAACTGGTCGGGCCACCTGTATTAAGGCTGAGGGCCACCCCCACTTTATGAAAAGCTAAAAAAAGTCTGAGGGGGGGTCACCATGTTATCTGCTGTCACCTCGTAAAGTGGATCCAAAAGACATGGATCCAACTACAGCTAAACATTCCCATCTGGAGCCTGACACGGCGCTGATAAGATCTGAGCACACCACGGCGTACATGTTTGACGGCCCAGGGCTATAAACATTGGACACGTTTCACTGGACCTGACAAAGAGACGAAAAAAAACCCATAACATCAGCAACTACAAGTCAGAAGACTGGCGTTTTACCGATGGAATCAATCTAGACTTGAGTTGCCATTGCGTGTCTTGCAGACGTTTACATCTGAAGTAGTCGAGATGGAGGAATTGATTTGATTTCTAATCTTGGAAAATGTCTTTTACTGCCCCAAAGGCAACTTGCTCTACAATGTTCTCATATATGGGCTGGAAAGTTTTGGAAAAAAAAATCCCTGAGCTGGTGATTGTGGCAACAGTATTGGCTGCTAGGACCTCTTTCTATTTGGGTCAGGTAAATACCAGAGATCAACAATGTATATTCAGTGCTTTAAATTTTTCTCTCTCTATCTCTACAGCTAAGATCTGAGCTGTGACGTCCTCTCAAGATCCAGATTCACCCTAAAATGGCTGCTGCATTCCCTGCCTCGACTTTTATACATGCTATTTTAGTCCCTCCTGATTAGCTGAGCTATAACATGTAATGTAATAGCTGTAAAGCATTATGGAGAAGCTTGCTTGGTACCAGTCATTTCATGTGATAGACGTGAATTATTTAACAACAGGTTTGGCGAATTCCTTAAAATTTGACACAAATTAAATTTGCATCAAATCAATTTTCTTATCTCTAGCAAATACCAAGTGACTCAACTGGATTCCGGATTAATTATATCTCCACCTCGTATGGGGTATGTCGGTCGTATGAAAACTGAGGCATACGGTAACAATATAGGGCCATTTACATCAGATACATTATGAGGCCTTAGAAACAGAATTGTTAGTTACTTTGACGTAGATTGAGATTGCTGTGATTTCCTGCTGCGAGAGGGGAAGAGAGAACTGCCCCAGTCCAAGTTTAAGAAAAAAAATCTCATTTTGCCTGGTTCATTCCAATTACATGATCCATGACCTCCATATCTAGGGCTGATTTCTTCTTCTCTCACTCTTACAATATCCATGTATGCGACCATGGAGATCGCTCTCCTCATTAGTCTGGAAAGACTTCTTCATAAACTCATACAAGCCAGGTCTACATTGTCCACAATTGTAGGGTGACCACTGAGCAGACACATAAAGTAGAGGTCCTCGTGCTAGAAACGTATCTACGTCTCTGGACCCATTGCCTAAGATCTATTAACTATTGTCTACAAGTAGTTATGATCCATGGCATTAATTTGTTTTGAGATTAATTAGAGTGATATGTCAAGGAACCACCACTAGGACTCACACTAATTTCTAGAACAGAGGTCCCTCAACCCTATCATGCTTGAAAAGATGGCCATCACATAAAACATTGATCAGGTATCCGTAGGATAGGTAATAAGTGGTAATAAATGTATAATGGATGGGATTATGACTGCTTGGACCCTCTTCGATAACGAGAACAGAGGAACTGCGTCTTCCGAGTAAATCAAGCTGTAGTGCGTGTGCTCCCATAAAAAGTGACTAGAGTGGTGGCCACACATACGCACTACCTCTATATTCACGTACGGGACATAGGACCTCCGTTTTTAAGATCAGTGGGGGTTATAGAGGTTGGACCACCTATGATGAAACATTTCTGATCCATTCTATGGACACATGATCAGTGTTCTTTACGGGATAACTTCTTTAAGTTGGAGAATGAATGAAGAAGTGGCCTCGCATGTAACTCCAAGAGCTGAGCACATGGCCACCACACAGGAAACTCCATTCTCTGTCTCGTGGCACATAAATGTCTGAGATCTTTAAGTAACCGACATAAGACAATGACCTACCTCTCAATACTGTGATGTTTTTTAAGGCTATCGAGTGCTCCCAGTCTTTGAGCCGCAGGTCTTCGGTCACATTATTGATAAGCGCCATCTCATGCTTTAGCTGCTGCTCCATCACTATATGAAGAAGTCTCGTCTTTCTGGTGTCTTCAGACACATTAGTGATGAGACCTTGAAGCTCCTGTATCCTTGAATGATGGATCCCAATGTCATAATAAAAAGTCCCATTCATAGCATTTAAGGTGACCATCAAGTCACCTAACTGCTCATTTATTCCTTCGACTTTACTCGTCAACATCTTCAACGTGGCGTCATGGTAACTCCATACATAATGACTAGTGTTAACTTCCGTAGATAGTCTATAGATATCTAAGTTGTGAGAGTCAGTGACCTGGTTTAGGCTAACGCCGAGACCTGAGACCATCGTGTCCGTCTTGGCGGCCATGTCTTGGACACCATTGAGGTTTCGCTCAAGTTTCTGTAAGGATTCTGTCAACTGAAACAATGAGTCTGTATGGTTCTGGAAAAGGTCCTGCAGCTTCCAGATATGGTCCATGAAGTCTCCCTTGAAGGTGAGTTGCATGAGCTTAAATTGAAGATCCCTGTAGCTCTCGTTCAGACGGTTGACATTGCTCATTAACACCTTCAGATCTTCTGGAGAACTTTGAGGTCTTGATACTAAAGCAAAGAAGAAACAAAGTCATGAAGAACAATGAAGGAAATCATGCAAACACAAACTGAACACAGAGCTCCAAGATCCCCTGCAGAGGCATCGGGCTACATGATAAACTCTGGCTACCAGCAGCCTCCACTGGAGGGAGCTAATGAGCTTACTGCAGACTGAATGAAAAAAAACAAAACAAATAATAACATTATTAATACAAATTTAATAAAACATGATTGATTAAAGGGGCTTTTTTATCAGGGACATTTATGGCTTGTCAATGTCGGAAAGATGCAGGGGGCTGTGCATCCATCTGCAGAACTGGGCCTGCTTCACTTTCAGTAGGGTGGGCGGCTATGTGCATGTCTCTGCATTCATTTCTATGGCTCCACTTTCATTAAAATGAATGGAGAGAACTGCACATGTGCAACCACCTCTCCATTCCTAACAGCACGAGCCACCGGTGCCTGGGTCTCGAAATCTGGAGAACATGACCCATACAGGCATTCAGGAATAGAAAGTGGGTGAATATGAATATCTTGTTCCATTCATTTCTATGAGTGCACTCCCATAGAAATTAACGGAGAGAAATGCTCATGTGCAACCACACCTCCATTTCTGCCATAAGGGACCGAGGCTCCAAGACGGCCCTACATGTTTCAATCAGGTTGTTCTGACCCAACCTCACATTAGCTTTGTGGCATGGCACTAGCATGGGAAAAGTATGTGAACCCTGGCCGCCATCCACGCCATATTGCCGTCCTGAGATGGAGTCTACTATTCACAATATCAGGGAACCTGGCCGCCTTCTGGATGTTTACTTGTCCTTCATGTGATACTGATCCCTGGGGTACAGAACGCATTAGATCCCCAATCAATAGCGCATTATGGCGTCCGAACATCTGAGGTTACTACTTCTACTTTGTTGTGAAGCCAAATGGATTAGGTCATTTAAGTTGAGATAGAAAAACACTGAAAAAGGGAAGAAAAGGTGAAATTCCTCAGAAACAAGGTCTGACCTAATACAAAGCACGACTCGTGAGCCTGGCTGCACTCCAGACACAATTAATGTATATCTTCTGTAGAGAATGATCAGATTTATACTATAGTGTTTGTATGGGCCTGTCAGTGCTGGCCGGCTCTGGGCGTCCCGGATGCAGCATGTTATCCCCCGTCCTATACGCCTCCTATAGAAAGCAATCTGTGTACCATCCAGGGCAACATAGGAGGAATCGTCCAGTGTAAGGTGGACGGAGTTCAGTCACACCTGTCAGATCTAACATGGCTGTAAAAGAATTTAAAAAAATGAACAATGAACCAAGACCGAATGCCGATCCTATGTGACATCACTGTGTGTATTATCCCTGTACTGTGACATCACTGTGTATTATCCCTGTACTGTGACATCACTGTGTGTATTATCCCTGTACTGTGACATCACTATGGGTATTATCTCTGTACTGTGACATTGTGGCGCCCCTGAGGGTTCAGTCGCCACAGAGGTGTTGCATCTCACCCAGAGGTGTGACACCTGACTCTCAGGTAAGGAGGGAACACCCCTAGGACTCCACGCCTGCATCCAACACACCATGCCAGCTGAGCATACGGACGTACCCTAGGGAGGATGGTCTGACTCAGACTGGTTAGCAAAGGGTGTATATATGGGTGGGTGGAGCTTAGGCAGCAGCTAGAGAGGAGAGGGAAGCTAGAGGGCAGAACTCTCCTGGTAGTGTCTTGGAGGGGATTCATCCTTGGGAGCTCCTGAAGTCAGCGAAAGGGTCCGAAAAGCACGGACAGTGATTTATTCCGTCCGTGGCCCCATCTGAAGAAGGAAGGACCAGGCCATCAGGGAACGGCCCCTAGACTAGTGGGAAAGCTTCAGGCCCTGCTAGTAAGCCGACGGCGGTGATCACTTTATGGGTCATAGCTACCACCACCAGCAGGATCCCTTGGAAGGAAGCTAAATAGGACCAAGGAGTACAGAACTAATCTGTTTCCCGACAGGACCACAGCTTCTGATCTGAAGGACTGCGTGGTGAGGTGCTAGGAAGAGAGGAGTAGAAAAGCACAGAGAGAGAAAAGGCCAGAAAGGAACACACAGAAAGGGAATCCTGGGAAGTGCGACCAAGATACCCGAGGGTTACTGGACCACCCACCTGGAGGACACAGTACTAAGCGGGCACCTGTACTGCAGACAGACTGAGTAAAAACCCTGAAACTGCATCTGGACTGTCTCTCTCCTCATTTCAGCGATGCACACATCTCTCTGCTACATCCCTCAGCACCATTCTACTAAACCACATCTACCTGCCCTGGAAGGACACAGCCTCACCTGTAGGAGGCCTACCAACTAGCTGCACTACACCATCACTTCCAGAGGACCTGCACAGCAGTGCTGGTCACCCTGACCAGGAACTACAGGTGACGTCACAAATCACATACGAACATTAATCCCATGTAAATATCCCCTTTTTGGTGAGCGCCCAGGACCACGGACCGAGTCTATCCCCCATAGAAGTCGACGGGCTCGGTACCGAGTACCCCACAGCCCTGGCGGGCGACTCAACATCACTGTGTGTATTATCTCTGTACTGTGACATCACTGTATTATCGCTGTACTGTGACATCACCGTGTGTATTATCCCTGTATTGTGACATCACTATTGTATTATCTCTGTACTGTGACATCACTGTATTATCGCTGTACTGTGACATCACCGTGTGTATTATCTCTGTACTGTGACATCACTGTGTGTATTATCCCTGTACTGTGACATTACTGTGTGTATTATCCCTGTACTGTGACATCACTGTGTGTATTATCGCTGTACTGTGACATCACTGTGTGTATTATCCCTGTACTGTGAAATCACTGTGTGTATTATCCCTGTACTGTGACATCACTGTGTATATTATCCCTGTACTGTGAAATCATCTGTGTATATTATCCCTTACTGTGACATCACTGTGTGTATTATCCCTGTACTGTGACATCACTGTGTGTATTATCCCTGTACTGTGAATCACTGTGTGTATTATCCCTTACTGTGAATCACTGTGTGTATTATCCCTGTACTGTGACATCACTGTGTGTATTATCCCTGTACTGTGAAATCACTGTGTGTATTATCCCTCTACTGTGACATCACTGTGTGTATTATCCCTGTACTGTGACATCACTGTGTGTATTATCCCTGTACTGTGACATTACTGTGTGTATTATCTCTGTACTGTGACATCACTCTGTGTATTATTCTGTACTGTGACATCACTGTGTGCATTATCCCTGTCTAGCAGAATAAGAACTTATAACACCAATTCAACACTGAGGAATATATTATCTCTGTACTGTGACATCACTGTGTGTATTATCCCTGTACCGTGACATCACTGTGTGTATTATCCCTCTACTGTGACATCACTGTGTGTATTATCCCTGTACTGTGACATCACTGTGTGCATTATCCCTCTACTGTGACATCACTGTGTGTATTATCCCTCTACTGTGACATCACTGTGTGTATTATCCCTCTACTGTGACATCACTGTGTGCATTATCCCTCTACTGTGACATCACTGTGTGTATTATCCCTGTACTGTGACATTACTGTGTGTATTATCTCTGTACTGTAACATCACTGTGTGCATTATGCCTGTACTGTGACATCACTGTGTGTATTATCCCTCTACTGTAACATCACTGTGTGCATTATGCCTGTACTGTGACATCACTGTGTATTATCCCTGTTTACTGTGACATCCACGTGTGTGCATTATCCCTGTACTGTGACATCACTGTGTGTATTATCTCTGTACTGTGACATCACTGTGTGTATTATCCCTGTACTTGTGACATCACTGTGTGCATTATCCCTGTACTGTGACATCACTGTGTGCATTATGCCTGTACTGTGACATCACTGTGTGCATTATCCCTCTACTGCAGCGGTTCTCAACCTATGGGTCGTGACCCCGGCGGGGGTCGAACGACCAAAACACAGGGGTCGCTTAAAGGAGCCGGCGGCTGCAGCACTGTAGTGACAGCTGCAGCCGCCGGCTTCAAGAAGACATCCATACTTACCTTCCGTCGCTGCGTCCCTGTCGGCCGCGGCAGCTTCTCCTGGCAGTGCGGTGACGTAGTACCGCTCATTAAGGTAATGAATATGGACGTGACGCCACTCCCATAGGCGTGGCGTCTATATTCATGCCTTTAATGAGCGGTATTACGTCACCGCTGCGCACAGGAGGAAGCTGATGCCGCCGACAGGGACGCAGGGACCTGCAGCGACGGAGCGAGGAGGGTAAGTATGATGGGGGGGACGGGGGAGCGGAGCCATGTATACAGGATGGGAGGGGGAGCGGAGCCATGTATACAGGATGGGAGGGGGGAGCGGAGCCATATATACAGGATGGGAGCGGAGCCATGTATACAGGATGGGAGGATGGGAGCGGAGCCATATATACAGGATGGGAGGATGGGAGCGGAGCCATGTATACAAGATGGGAGGATGGGAGTGGAGCCATATATACAGGATGGGAGGGGGAGCGGAGCCATATATACAGGATGGGAGCGGAGCCATATATACAGGATGGGAGGATGGGAGCGGAGCCATGTATACAGGATGGGAGGGGAGCGGAGCCATGTATACAGGATGGGAGGATGGGAGCGGAGCCATGTATACAAGATGGGAGGGTGGGAGCGGAGCCATATATACAGGATGGGAGCGGAGCCATGTATACAGGATGGGAGCGGAGACATGTATACAAGATGTAGGGGGAGCGGAGCCATATATACAGGATGGGAGGGTGGGAGCGGAGCCATATATACAGGATGGGAGCGGAGCCATGTATACAGGATGGGAGGATGGGAGCAGAGACATGTATACAAGATGGTAGGGGGAGCGGAGCCATATATACAGGATGGGAGGGTGGGAGCGGAGCCATATATACAGGATGGGAGCGGAGCCATGTATACAGGATGGGAGGATGGGAGCGGAGACATGTATACAAGATGGTAGGGGGAGGGGAGCCATATATACAGGATGGGAGGATGGGAGCAGAGCCATATATACAGGATGGGAGGGGAAGCGGAGCCATGTATACAGGTGAGATGTGAGGTGTATGTGTCTGTGTGTATCAGTGTGTGTGTGTCTGCCTGCGTGTGTGTATGTGAGAGAGTGCTGCGGTGCTGTCTGTGTGTGGTGCTGTATGTGTGATGGTGATGGGGGAGGCAGTGATGGTGGTGAGGAGGCAACGATGATGATGGGGAGCCAATGATGATGGGCAGGCAAAGATGATGATGATGGGGAGGCGATGATGATGGGCAGGCAATGATGATGATGATGATGGGGAGGCGATGATGATGAGCAGGCAATGATCATGATGATGGGGAGCCAATGATGATGGGCAGGCAATGATGATAATGATGATGGGGAGGCGATGATGATGGGGAGCCAATGATGATGGCAGGCAATGATGATGATGATGATGGGGAGCCAATGATGATGGGAAGGCAATGATGATGATGGGGAGCCAATGATGATGGGAAGGCAATGATGATGATGGGGAGGCGATGATGATGGGGAGCCAATGATGATGGGCAGGCAATGATGATGATGGGGAGCCAATGATGATGGGCAGACAATGATGATGATGATGATGGGGAGGCAATGATAATGATGATGGGGAAGCAATGATGATGGGGAGGCGATGATGATGATGGGGAGGCAATGATGATGATAATGGGGAGTCTTTCCACAGTGCCCTTTCCTGAGCCATAACAGTGCAGAATGCAGCACAGTGCAGAGGAAAGCTCCATATTTTGTATGGAGCATTATATGGGGACCAGTATTCTTTATGGAGCATTATATTTGGCCCATAATACTGTATGGAGGACTATGTGGTGCCCATAATATTGTATGGAGGACTGTAATTATTTTTTGGTTTGGGGGTCACCGCAACATGAGGAACTGTATTGCGGGGTCACGGCATTAGAAAGGTTGAGAACCACTGCTCTACTGTGACATCACTGTGTGTATTATCCCTCTACTGTGACATCACTGTGTGCATTATGCCTGTACTGTGACATCACTGTGTGCATTATCCCTCTACTGTGACATCACTGTGTGCATTATGCCTGTACTGTGACATCACTGTGTGCATTATCCCTCTACTGTGACATCACTGTGTGTATTATCCCTGTACTGTGACATCACTGTGTGCATTATGCCTGTACTGTGACATCACTGTGTGCATTATCCCTCAACATGGACACCACTGTGTGCATTGTCCCTGTACTGTGACATCACTGTGTGCATTATGCCTCTACTGTGACATCACTGTGTGTGTTATTCCTGTACTGTGACATCAGTTGTGTATTATCCCTGTACTGTGACATCAGTGTGTGTATTATCCCTGTACTGTGACATCACTGTGTGTATTATCCCTCTACTGTGATCACGTGTGTATTATCCTGTATGTGAAGTGTGGTATTATCCCTATACTGTGACACTGCTGTGTGTATCATCCCTGTACTGTGACATCACTGTGTGTATTATCCTGTACTATGACATCACTGTGTGCATTATCCCTATACTGTGACATCACTGTGTGTATTATCCCTGTACTGTGACATCACTGTGTGTATAATCCCTGTACTGTGACATCACTGTGTATATTAGCCCTGTACTGTGACATCACTGTGTGTATTATCCCTCTACTGTGACATCACTGTGTGTATTATTCCTGTACTGTGATATCACTGTGCATAATCCCAGTACTGTGACATCACTGTGTTTATTATTCCTGTACTGTGACATCACTGTGTGCATTATCCCTCTACAGTGACACCACTGTGTGCATTGTCCCTGTACTGTGACATCACTGTGTGCGTTATCCTGTACTGTGACATCACGTGTGATTATCCTGTACTGTGCATCATGTGTATTACCCTGTACTGTGACATCAGTGTGTGAATTATCCCTGTACTGTGACATCAGTGTGTGTATTATTCCTGTACTGTGACATCAGTGTGTGAATTATCCCTGTACTGTGACATCACTGTGTGCATTGTCCCTGTACTGTGACATCACTGTGTGCGTTATGCCTGTACTGTGACATCACTGTGTGCATTATCCCTGTACTGTGACATCACTGTGTGTATTATCCCTGTACTGTGACATCAGTGTGTGAATTATCCCTGTACTGTGACATCACTGTGTGTACTGTAGGGGATAACTTGTTTTTTGGGGGGAATAATCCTTTAATAAAGGTCATTATAGTAATGATGATAATGTGGCTGAGGAGGAATAGGTCACCACCATGCCACATGCTTGATCGTATCCCTTTTATTCATGGGTGGAGCTGACATGATTTTGGCTCCTCCTCTTTACAGGCTCCTCAATTAGCAAGCAAACAATGTACAGCAGAAGAAGCTCAAGATTCATATCAAAGTTTTGTCCTATGAGACGAAAGTTGGAGTTTATGAAACTACTGACAGGAGACCCTTTTTTACATCTGGTTACATCTTTGAACACAACGACAAAGTAATGAGCACATACGTGCAGCTGGCATAAAGCTGTGATATGGACCCTAACATTAGTTTTACCAGAATTTCTTTCCTCATGGGCGGTACTAACAGACTTGGTACATTTTGCAATACCTCAGCATTGTTTACTCACATTTCTACTCCTCGTGGGAGGTGCTAACATACTTAGGACATCTCCTAATAAACAGCAGATAGAAATGGGGAAGCCCTCAGCATAGTTTGGTCTCATTTCTACTCCTCATGGGTGGTACTAACATACTTGTAAAATCTCCCAATAGGTAGCAAACTAAAAAAGAAGAAACCCTCAGCAAAGTGTAGTCACATTTCTACTCCTCATGGGCGGTACTAACGAGATTTAGATTTCTCCTCTCTACAGGCATCACAACTAATAATAAAGGAAGCCAGTGGCCATCTTGCCCTTTTCTTTTCGATTTTGACTTTTTTTTTTAAATTTGATTGTCTCTTTAAACATTTTGGTAAATAATGGGTGTCCTTGAAGTCACGTTACTCCTGTGTCCTCTGGATCGGTCTGGGGTTCAGCTGTGGTTAGTATGTTTATCCTGCTTTTAAAGCTTGTGATTGGCTTTTCTTAATAACCATTTACTCACAAGGCCGGAATAATAGGATTTGTTTTTGGACACTAGGCCGGCTCTATAATTTAAGGACACGTCAAGGAACAAACGTGGCAATAAAAAGTTATTAAAACCTACAAATGGATCTGAAAGTTAAGGAAAGTTGGAAATAAACTCGGCAGCGTCTAAAAGAACATCTCAGATGTATGAAAAAGACCTCAAGCCCTTGAAATCTCAAACATCTGCCAAATGAAAAAAATTCTGTCTCCCCCACAGCCACCACTAGAGGGAGCTCAACATATACAGATGAAAACATTGAACTCAGTAACATCGCTGCATTCAGTACACTCCCTCTAGTGGTGAGTAAAGGAAGTCAGAATAATTGGTGGGGATTCTTTACAGAAAAAAGCATTTTTATCACATCCTAGGTCGGTAACAAGTATATAAGGGCCCCTTCTCTGAAAATTAAATTTTTCACAGAATTTTAACATTTTTGGTGGTTTAAGGCTGCAAAATGACTGATGACTGAACTTTTAAATAATAGATTAAACTTGATTGTCTCGAGTAACAATATTGTTAACTTTAAACTCCCTGGTGGTCTAGAGGAGTGACGGGTTAATTTCACATTCCCTGGTGTTCTGGTGACTGAAATTGGTAGTTTCCTAGTTTCTACAGTAGTCTATTGTGGGGGTGCGCTTGGTGGACTACCTATTTAAATAGTATGGATACACTGGCCTTGATTGAATATCGTGATTTCTTCATTTAGCGATTGAGAAATTAATGCAGATGGTCACCAGCAAGAGTTTATGTTCATTTTACAAAGTCTCTTTAAGAGGCAATAGGCTTGAAAAAAGGGAGATTGCTGGTTTATAGTTCATTTATATCAACGAGGTAACACTTTGTACTTGCGACAGTCTGATAGCAAACACATCAGCAGCACTTCCTCCCCACCAGTCTGATGGCAAATACCTCAGCAGCACTTCCTTCCCACCAGTCTGATGGCAAACACCTCAGCAGCACTTCCTCCCCACCAGTCTGATGGCAAACACCTCAGCAGCACTTCCTCCCCACCAGTCTGATGGCAAACACCTCAGCAGCACTACCTTCCCACAGACACAATCTGTATATCTTCATCTCTGTGTAGCACAGCAAACATCCATCATACCGGTCACATCACCCTCTCACCGTCGCCTCTCTTGGCAGCTTGCATACTCTTATGCCAAACTTACTTAACTTTTCACAGACCCTCACACACACACACAGAGACCCACACACACAGACCCTCACACACACACACACACACACACACACACACACACACACACACACACAAAACACAGACCCTCGCACCTGTCTTCAGCTGTCTCTAATGGAGTAATCCAGTGATAAACCTCTATGATCACCTCTGAAATATCTAATCTTTTCCCCACTCCACATTGCCCTTGATTCAGCATCCCACACAGCAGCTCAGTGTGTTACCTCTTTATGCTCAGAGACAATCACTCCTCTCAGATCTCATACTAGGGGCCCTCATGTAGTTTGGGGCCCTTAGCTTCTGCTCTGGTGTTCTTCAGGTAATGGCTGCAGCCAATCGCCGGGAACACGATTCCTGTCCGCAGTTCTATGAAAATCAAGTACAGAAAGAAGAGGAGCCGCATCCAGCCAGGAATCTTTAATGTCGCTGGGCGCAGCGCCAGCGCGCATAAACCCCAAAGTGTTATGTGATTTACTGAGTATGCCTTAACCCCTGCAGCCAGTCAGCGGGAAACTGACTAAACACATACAGATGTAGCAGAGCTGAGACTGACAAATAAACAAGAGCTCAGGCAGGTGTAGAAAGGTCACCGCTATCGGATATAGCAGAGCTGGATGTGTCAGGTGCAGAGAGGTGGGTGCATGCCAGATTGTAAAGAGCCAAGACTGTCAGATGGAGCAGTGCTGAATATATAGATGTAGCAGAGCTGAGTTGTCAGATGGAGCAGTGATTAATACATCTCATTTTGCCAGATGTATTATATAGAGCCAAGATTGTGAGATGGAGCAGAGCTGAATATATAGTTGTAGCAAGGCTGAGTTTGTCACATGTAGCAGAGCTTAACATGTAGAAGTTGTAATGCTGAGTTTGTCAGATGTAGCAGTGCTGAATATGTAGAGGTAATACAGCTGAGTTTGTCAGATGTAGCAGAGCTGAGTATGTAGCTGTAGGAGAGCTGAGTTTGTCAGATGAAGCAGAACTGAATATGTAGCTGTAGTAGAGCTGAGTTTGTCAGATGTAGCAGGCTTGAGTATGTAGCTGTAGTAGAGCTCAGTTTGTCAGATGTAGCAGAGCTGAGTATGTAGCTGTAGGAGAGCTGAGTTTGTCATATGTAGCAGTGCTGAATATGTAGAGGTAATACAGCTGAGTTTGTCAGATGTAGCAGAGTGAGTAGTAGCTGTAGGAGAGCTGAGTTTGTCGATGAGCAGAACTGAATATGTAGCTGTAGTGAGCTGAGTTTGTCAGATGTAGCAGGTTTGAGTATGTAGCTGTAGTAGAGCTCAGTTTGTCAGATGTAGCAGAGCTGAGTATGTAGCTGTAGAGAGCTGAGTTTGTCATATGTAGCAGTGCTGATATGTAGAGTAATACAGCTGAGTTTTCAGTGTAGCAGTGTGAATTGTAAGTATCAGCTGAGTTGTCATGAGAAGCTGATATGTAGCTGTAGTAGTGGTGAGTTTGTGCAGATTGGAGCAGAACTGAATATGTAGCTGTAGTAGAGCTGAGTTTGTCAGAATAAGCAGTGCTGAATATGTAGCTGTAGTAGTAGTGAGTTTGTCCGATGTACCAGAGCTGAATATATAGATGAAGCAGAGCTCATTGTGCTGCTGTAGCAAAGTTGTCAGACAAATAAAAGCCATATAGAGAGTTTCCATTTGTCAGATGTAGCAGTGCTGTGGATGTGCAGAATTAAGTTGGTCAGAAGCAGCGGTGCTGCGATATAGCAAAACTGAGCAGAAATGGTGACATATAGCTCGTCTGATGTATGAGATCTGCATTATCTGCAATGTTATTGGAGTCAGCGGTGGTCTGAGATCCACCTCTGTATTTTTCACTGGCTTAGGCTAAGTTCACATTTGCGTATATGTGCGCAGCGTATCATCTGCATACGCAAACGCATGTTTACGCAGCATTTTTATCCCATCATCTTACACATGACGCAAAAAAAGCGCCGCGTTTGTATGCGTGTTTGCAAGCGTTTGCGTTGTTTATGCGCATGCGTTCGATATTTCCAGGTGCTGTAATCAGTTCCTGCACATGCGCAGTCTGAAGTACGCATGCGCATGTCCTTGCTTACCAATGCGTTCCCATAGACAGTAATGCGTTTTTTGACGCACTCATCCGCATGCGCATGACTGCGCATATTTGACTCTTCAAAAAATGCAACATGTTGCGTTCGCCGGACACGCTGAACACCGCGAAACGACGCATGCATACACCATGTTAAAGATATGTACGCAGTCAGTGTCAGTGACAGAGAATATTCAGATTATTGTTGTGACACTTTCTCAGAACTGAAGGTTTGTTACAATTGTCGATTATCTCCAGACTAAGCCGCCAGGTGCAGCGTGGCTGTGTTACTAGCACTATATGCAGCACCGGCCCACGGATGGCGGCGTCATGGACGGTTTCTTCTATCTGCGCAGTGTATAATGTGTCAGTGCGCGGTATGAGTAGTTCTGCTTCACTGTAATTGGGGCAGATTCGTCCTCGTGTATTTATGTGATACAGATGGCGAGTAATGGAGCTGATGGGCGTGCAGAGTTTTGGCCGGGCAACGGACCCTGAGGGGCACAACATGTAAATCACTAAGTTTAATCTCCGCGCAGCGCAGGGCCCCTGAGTCACCGGCCCCTCACCCTCCATACGTGCACAGCGTTCACCAGCCAGTCCTCACAGACATTTCTACCTGCGCTCGGACACAGCTCTGCTCTGTCTGATCATCATTCTGCCTCCTTTTCTCCTAAACTGGAGTCCACGTGTGCGCCTCAACATTCTCTAGTTTTGCTGTGGCAGCAGCTGTGGATTGGAGGCTTTGGACCTATCAGATAGTGATTGTCACCCCTACTCCAGAGACATGCATGGCCCCTGGGGTCCCCTCCCCCTCTCTGTGGCCTCTGGGGTCCCCTCCCCTCTCTGTGGCCTCTGGGGTCCCCTCCCCCTCTCTGTGGCCTCTGGGGTCCCCTCCCCCTCTCTGTGGCCTCTGCTGTCCCCTCTGCCTCTCTGCAGCCTCTGCCCCTCCCCCTCTCTGCGGCCTCTGCCCCTCCCCCTCTCTGTGGCCTCTGCCCCTCCCCCTCTCTGTGGCCTCTGCCCCCTCCCCCTCTCTGTGGCCTCTGCCCCCTCCCCCCTCTCTGTGGCCTCTGCCCCCTCCCCCTTTCTGTGGTCTCTGCCCCCTCCCCCTCTCTGTGGCCTCTGCCCCTCCCCCTCTTGTGGCCTCTGCTGTCTCCTCCCCCTCTCTGTGGCCTCTGCTATCTCCTCCCCCTCACTGTGGCCTCTGCTGTCTCCTCCCCCTCTCTGTGGCTCTGCTGTCTCCTCCCCCTCACTGTGGCCTCTGCTGTCCCTCCACCTCTCTGTGGCCTCTGCTGTCTCCTCCCCCTTACTGTGGCCTCTGCTGTCCCCTCCCCCTCTCTGTGGCCTCTGCTGTCCTCCCCCGTCTCTGTGGCCTCTGCTGTCTCCTCCCCTCTCTGTGGCCTCTGCTGTCTCCTCCCCCTCACTGTGGCCTCTGCTGTCTCCTCCCCCTCACTAGTGGCCTCTGCTGTCTCCTCCCCCTCACTGTGGCCTCTGCTGTCTCCTCCCCCTCACTGTGGCCTCTGCTGTCCCTCCCCTCTCTGTGGCCTCTGCCCCTCCCTCTCTCTGTGGCCTCTGCTGTCCCCTCCCCCTCTCTGTGGCCTCTGCTGTCTCCTCCCCCTCTGTGGCCTCTGCTGTCTCCTCCCCCTCTCTGTGGCCTCTGCTGTCTCCTCCCCCTCACTGTGGCCTCTGCTGTCTCCTCCCCCTCTCTGTGGCCTCTGCTGTCTCCTCCCCTCACTGTGGCCTCTGCTGTCTCCTCCCCCTTACTGTGGCCTCTGCTGTCTCCTCCCCCTTACTGTGGCCTCTGCTGTCCCTCCCCCTTCTGTGGCCTCTGCTGTCTCCTCCCCCTTACTGTGGCCTCTGCTGTCTCCTCCCCCTCTACTGTGGCCTCTGCTGTCCCTCCCCCTCTCTGTGGCCTCTGCTGTCTCCTCCCCCTTACTGTGGCCTCTGCTGTCTCCTCCCCCTCACTGTGGCCTCTGCTGTCTCCTCCCCCTCTCTGTGCCTCTGCTGTCTCCTCCCCCTCACTGTGGCCTCTGCTGTCTCCTCCCCCTCACTGTGGCCTCTGCTGTCTCCTCCCCCTCACTGTTGCCTCTGCTGTCTCCTCCTCCTCACTGTGGCCTCTGCTGTCTCCTCCCCCTCTCTGTGGCCTCTGCTGTCTCCTCCCCCTCACTGTGGCCTCTGCTGTCTCCTCCCCCTCACTGTGGCCTCTGCTGTCTCCTCCCCCTCACTGTTGCCTCTGCTGTCTCCTCCCCCTCTCTGTGGCCTCTGCTGTCTCCTCCCCCTCACTGTGGCCTCTGCTGTCTCTCCCCCTCACTGTGGCCTCTGCTGTCTCCTCCCCCTCTCTGTGGCCTCTGCTGTCTCCTCCCCCTCACTGTGGCCTCTGCTGTCTCCTCCCCCTCTCTGTGGCCTCTGCTGTCTCCCCCCCTCACTGTGGCCTCTGCTGTCTCCTCCCCTCACTGTGGCCTCTGCTGTCTCCTCCCCCTCTCTGTGGCCTCTGCTGTCTCCTCCCCCTTACTGTGGCCTCTGCTGTCCCTCCCCTCTCTGTGGCCTCTGCTGTCTCCTCCCCCTTACTGTGGCCTCTGCTGTCTCCTCCCCTCTCTGTGGCCTCTGCTGTCTCCTCCCCCTCACTGTGGCCTCTGCTGTCTCCTCCCCCTTACTGTGGCCTCTGCTGTCTCCTCCCCTCACTGTGGCCTCTGCTGTCTCCTCCCCTCTCTGTGGCCTCTGCTGTCTCCTCCCCCTTACGTGGCTCTGCTTCTCTCCTGCTGTGCTTGCTGTCCCCCCCTCTCTGTGGCCTCTGCTGTCTCCTCCCCCTTTCACTGTGGCTCTGCTGTCTCCTCCCCTCTCTGTGGCCTCTGCTGTCTCCTCCCCCTCACTGTGGCCTCTGCTGTCTCCTCCCCCTCACTGTGGCCTCTGCTGTCTCCTCCCCCTCACTGTGGCCTCTGCTGTCTCCTCCCCCTCACTGTGGCCTCTGCTGTTCCTCCCCTCCTGTGGCCTCTGCTGTCTCCTCCCTACTGTGGCCTCTGCTGTCTTCCTCCCCCTCTGTGGCCTCTGCTGTCTCCTCCCCCTTACTGTGGCCTCTGCTGTCTCCTCCCCCTACTGTGGCCTCTGCTGTCTCCTCCCCCTCTCTGTGGCTCTGCTGTCTCTCCCCCCTACTGTGGCCTCTGCTGTCTCCTCCCCCTCACTGTGGCCTCTGCTGTCTCCTCCCCCTCACTGTGCCTCTGCTGTCTCCTCCCCTCACTGTGGCCTCTGCTGTTCCTCCCCTCACTGTGCCTCTGCTGTCTCCTCCTCCCTCACTGTGGCCTCTGCTGTCTCCTCCCCCTCTGAGGCCTCTGCTGTCTCCTCCCCCTACTGTGGCCCTCTGCTGTCTCCTCCCCCTCTGTGGCCTCTGCTGTCTCCTCCCCCTCACTGTGGCCTCTGCTGTCTCCTCCCCTCTCTGTGGCCTCTGCTGTCTCCTCCCCCTACTGTGGCCTCTGCTGTCTCCTCCACCTCTCTGTGGCCTCTGCTGTCTCCTCCCCCTTACTGTGGCCTCTGCTGTCTCCTCCCTCCGTGCTCTGTGGTCTCTCTCTGCTGTTCTCCTCCCCCTTACTGTGGCCTCTGCTGTCTCCTCCTCCTCACTGTGACTCCTCCCACACTCCTCCCCCACCCAGTGCTCTATATAGCTCCTCACCAAGTCCAAGCATAGCTCGCTGCCCAGTCCTCTGCATAGACCCCTGCTGAGTCCTCTGCCCAGCTCCCTGCCTAGTCCTCTGAATAGCTCCCCACCCAGTCCTCTACACAACTTTCAGACCAATGTTCTGCATAGCTCCCAGCCCAGTCCTCCATGCAGCTCTTCTTCCAGTCTTCCAAGCAGCTCCCAGCCCTTTTCACTGAGAAGTTTCCTGCCAATCCTCTGCACAGCTCACTGCCACGGTCATGACATGGGTCACCCCATCTGTGAGATCCAGAGGCAAACGACCAGACTGGATGGAGCCAGCTGAGTAGATGATGGGGTAGGGAGCTGCTTAGGCTGTGGTTCCACTGTCCGGAACCACAGCGCTTTGGACGGAGCGGAAATTCCGCTCCGTCTAAGCCCCGCCCCCTTTATGACGCACAATCTTTCCGGAGGTGTTCAGGACACCTCCGGAACACCTCCGGAAAGAACGCAGGGCTACATAGCCCTGTGTTAAATTCTGTTGCGGCGACGCACCGTCGCCGCAATACGCGAGGACATGCTGCGGTCTGAAAAGACGCGCCGCATGTCCGTTTACGCAGGTATGCCACCTGCGTGTTGTTACACATAGTGGAGACGGGATTTCTTGAAATCCCCTCCACTATGCTGTAACATCTGGACGCTGCGTGTTTGGCGCTGCGCCAGCGCACAACGCCAAACACGCAGCGTTTACTGATCGTGGAAACTCACCCTTAGAGAACTAGGCAGGGTCTGTACAGAGGACCCGGAGGGGAGCTGTGCAGAGAACCAGGAGGGGAGCTGTGCAGAGAACCAGGAGGGGAGCTGTGCAGAGAACCAGGAGGGGAGCTGTGCAGAGAACTAGGCAGGGGCTGTGCAGAGAACCAGGCGGGGAGCTGTGCAGAGAACTAGGCAGGGGGCTGTGCAGAGAACCAGGCGGGGAGCTGTGCAGAGAACTAGGCAGGGGGCTCCACAGAGGACCAGGAGGGGAGCTGTGCAGAGAACTAGGCAGGGGGCTGTGCAGAGAACCAGGCGGGAGCTGTGCAGAGAACTAGGCAGGGAGCAGCACAGAGGACCAGGAGGGGAGCTGTGCAGAGGACCAGGAGGGGAGCTGTGCAGAGAACCAGGCAGGGGACTGCACAGAGGACCAGGAGGGGAGCTGTGCAGAGAACCAGGAGGGGAGCTGTGCAGAGAACTAGGCAGGGGGCTGTGCAGAGAACCAGGCGGGGAGCTGTGCAGAGAACTAGGCAGGGGGCTGTGCAGAGAACCAGGCGGGGAGCTGTGCAGAGAACTAGGCAGGGGGCTGCACAGAGGACCAGGAGGGGAGCTGTGCAGAGGACCTTACGGGGAGCTGTGCAGAGAACTAGGCAGGGAGCAGCACAGAGGACCAGGAGGGGAGCTGTGCAGAGGACCAGGAGGGGAGCTGTGCAGAGAACCAGGCAGGGGACTGCACAGAGGACCAGGAGGGGAGCTGTGCAGAGGATCTGGCGGGGAGCTGTGCAGAGAACTAGGCAGGGAGCAGCACAGAGGACCAGAGGGGAGCTGTGCAGAGGACCAGGAGGGAGCTGTGCAGAGAACCAGGCAGGGGACTGCACAGAGGACCAGGAGGGGAGCTGTGCAGAGGACCTGGCGGGGAGCTGTGCAGAGAACTAGGCAGGGGCTGTGCAGAGAACCAGGCGGGGAGCTGTGCAGAGAACTAGGCAGGGGGCTGCACAGAGGACCAGGAGGGGAGCTGTGCAGAGGACCTTACGGGGAGCTGTGCAGAGAACTAGGCAGGGAGCAGCACAGAGGACCAGGAGGGGAGCTGTGCAGAGGACCAGGAGGGGAGCTGTGCAGAGAACCAGGCAGGGGACTGCACAGAGGACCAGGAGGGAGCTGTGCAGAGGATCTGGCGGGGAGCTGTGCAGAGAACTAGGCAGTGAGCTGTGCAGAGAAACAGGCGGGGAGCTGTGCAGAGTACCTGGCGGGAGCTATGCAGAGAACTAGGCAGGGGGCTGCACAGAGGACCAGGAGGGATCTGTGCAGAGAACTAGGCAGGGGTTGTGCAGAGGACCAGGTGGGGAGCTGCACAGAGAGCTAGGCAGGAGCTGTGCAGAGAACCAGGCGGGGAGCTGTGCAGAGAACTAGGCAGGGGGCTGTGCAGACAACTAGGCAGGGGGCTGTGCAGACAACTAGGCAGGGGGCTGCACAGAGTACCAGGCGGGGAGCTGTGCAGAGGACCAGGAGGGGAGCTGTGCAGAGGACCTGGCAGGGAGCTGTGCAGAGGACCTGGCGGGGAGCTGTGCAGAGAACTAGGCAGGGGCTGTGCAGAGGACCAGGCAGGGAGCTGCGCAGAGAACTAGGCGGGGAGCTGTGCAGAGAACCAGCGGGGGCTGTGCAGAGAACTAGGCAGGGGACTGTGCAGAGAACTAGGCAGGGGGCTGTGCAGAGAACTAGGCAGGGGGCTGCACAGAGGACCAGGAGGGGAGCTGTGCAGAGGACCTGGCGGGGAGCTGTGCAGAGAACTAGGCAGGGGCTGTGCAGAGAACTAAGCAGGGGCTGTGAGAACTAGGCAGGGGCCTGCACAGAGGACCAGGAGGGAGCTGTGCAGAGGACCTGGCGGGAGCTGTGCAGAGAACTAGGCAGGGGCTGTGCAGAGAACTAAGCAGGGGCTGTGCAGAGAACTAGGCAGGGGCCTGCACAGAGGACCAGGAGGGGAGCTGTGCAAGGACCTGGCGGGGAGCTGTGCAGAGAACTAGGCAGGGGGCTGCACAGAGGACCAGAGGGGAGCTGTTCAGAGAACTAGGCAGGGGCTGTGCAGAGAACTAGGCAGGGGGCTGTGCAGAGAACTAGGCAGGGGCTGCACAGAGGACCAGGCGGGGAGCTGTACAGAGGACCAGGAGGGGAGCTGCACAGAGGACCTGGCGGGGAGCTGTACAGAGCGACATGTGAGGGCCGGGGTGAAGAGAATATGATTTTTTTGTAACACCTTCTCATCCCTAACGCAAATCCATATGGATTGGACTCGGCCAGGGGAAATGTGGGTATAAATTTTTATTTGCACCCCTTCTCGGCCCTAAAATGAAATGTAAAAACATGGTTGCCATTTTGCTTCATTCGAGCTAATCTAGAATTTGAATTCCTGTGAATTTGTGTCGGATCCGTTTCCTCCTCTCTAGATAAGATGCAGATTTGCTTCATGGTGGAACATTTTTACCAGATTTGGTCAGTGGGGTCCTGATGGGTTTAGCAGTCGGTGAGATGTGAGATCCAATCCGGACTCTACACCCAGTTGCCCATCGTGCCCCTTTCCGCATTTGGCGGGCGTCTTATGTGCGGATCATGCTATCATGTCTGCACGTCTCTGCTGTCCTGGCCCCCCGCACGGCTGAACGCTGGCATCTCTGTAGGATATAGACCCCGGTAATTGCTCCAGATTAGGAGAGAGAAGCTATAAAAGTCAGTGTGCGGTGGCCGGGCGCCCGGCACGGGGGACGTCGCCCTGTCTGGCATCACTAATGTTAAGATGTAATTGTGCTGGATATTGAGAACACTTTAAATGAAGAGACTAAGAACAAAAGCCCATAAAATGGTGGAAAACGGCCCCCTGGTTGTTCCAAGTGGGTCCGTAAAGCCATTTCCCAGGACGGCAGGAGTCAGCGGGATTATACTCCCCCGCATTGGGGGACTGGAGCATGGGAATTCTGATCTGGATGCTGCCCTGATGGGTCAAGATTCACTGAGAACTGCCATATCCATCCCACCCACCGGAAGAGGGCCCTGGGAGGTTTAGGGGCCCAACTACAAACTGGGCGCATTCCAAAACCTAAAATTTGAGATCCATGACAGAAGGATCACCATTCTTCCAATCTGGGGCAAGAGTGGGTGAAATATGCTGAGAGAGTCATATGTTGGCATGGCTGATGGACTCTCACCATGAATTGACCCTTATGGTGATTGCTTGTTGGGATCTTCCGTCCTTAACCCCTTCACACTACATGATGTATATACCTGTAAGTGAGGATGTATGGAGCCAGCATCCACCGCCAACAACAGTGAGCAGAGCTCGCTCCGATCACGGCCGTTCTACCCCTTAGGTACCACTCTCAATCAGTGACCATGACATTTAAGATGTGCCATCCTAGTGGCCTGTCCGTTCAAGCGTCCGTCCATCACTCCCACCACGGCCTGATTGTTGGGGGTCGATGGCCTGCCATGGCAAGTGGGGACCTTGGTGAAAGTCCTCATCGCTGCCATCTCGGGCCTCCTGTGGTTGGGCTTCATAGGGGAAATTTATGTAACTATATACCCAAGTATTACAATATACTGTATAAATGCTGACGCAAAAGAAAAGCCCAAATAAATAAACATTACAGATAAGACCATAAATAATTTAGACCCCATACAATAATCCAGAAAAAATACAGACGCAAGACACAAATAGAGATACAAACCAGACTCCGAAAAAATACTCGCCCTAAAAATAAATACAGATCCCATAGAAAATCCTAAAATAAAGACTGTCCACAAAGTGCAGACCCCAGCGGCAGCTGCCCCGGAGACACGTGTGCTACCGCAGCCCCCATGATCCTATACCCAGGAGATATACACGCATAGAAAGTATGGCGTCCAGATAGCTTCCACCCTCCCTGCAGGGATAACGTTACGACTGCTCCGACACGTCTCTTCATTTTTTCTGCACCTTTTGTTGATGTATGGATGGATTTCCGCGTCTCTCACCCTGCCCGTCTATGTGGATTTCCGCGTCTCGCTTGCCCGTCTATGTGGATTTCCGCGTCTCGCACCCTGCCCGTCTATGTGGATTTCCGCGTCTCGCACCCTGCCCGTTTATGTGGATTTCCGCGTCTCGCACCCTGCCCGACTATGTGATTTCCGCGTCTCGCACCCTGCCCGTCTATGTGGATTTCCGCGTCTCACACCTGCCCGTCTATGTGGATTTCCGCGTCTCGCACCCTGCCCGTCTATGTGGATTTCCGCGTCTCGCACCCTGCCGTCTATGTGGATTTCCGCGTCTCGCACCCTACCTGTCTATGTGGATATCCGCGTCTCGCTTGCCCGTCTATGTGATTTTCCGGTCTCGCACCCTGCCCGTCTATGTGGATTTCCGCGTCTCGCACCTGCCCGTCTAGTGGATTTCGCGTCTCGCACCCTGCCCGTCTATGTGGATTCCGTGTCTCGCACCCTGCCCATCTATGCGGATTTCCGCGTCTCGCACCCTCCCGTCTATGTGTATTTCCGCGTCTCGCACCTGCCCGTCTATGTGTATTTCCGCGTCTCGCACCCTGCCCGTCTATGTGGATTTCCGTGTCTTGCACCCTGCCCGTCTAGTGGATTTCCGTGTCTTGCACCCTGGCCGTCTATGTGGATTTCCGTGTCTTGCACCCTGGCCGCTATGTGGATTTCCGTGAGTCTGAGCTATTTAGCATACTAATGACCATCTTATTCAACACGGGCCTAAACTAATTAGCATACTAAAGCCCTTTTGATTCATAGTGGACATCAAACCGTCGTACTGGATATGCTAACAGCCCTGTGTAGTTACAGTCTGTGCTCTGTGAACCGACAAAATGGAGGCTGGTATAGGCCCTATACATAAGATGGCGGCGTCCCTTTCTTACACCGTCTATGAATTTCCGCGTCTCGCATCATGCCCGTCTATGTGGATTTCCGCGTCTCGCACCCTGCCCGTCTATGTGGATTTCCGTGTCTTGCACCCTGCCCGTCTAGGTGGATTTCCGCGTCTCGCTTTGCCCGTCTATGTGGATTTCCGCATCTCGCTTTGCCCGTCTACGTGGATTTCAGTGTCTTGCACCCTGCCCGTCTATGTGGATTTCCGCGTCTCGCTTTGCCCGCCTATGTAGATTTCCATGTCTTGCACCCTGGCCGTCTATGTGGATTTCCGTGTCTTGCACCCTGCCCGTCTATGTGGATTTCCGCGTCTCGCACCCTGCCCGTTTATGTGGATTTCCGTGTCTTGCACCCTGCCCGTCTAGGTGGATTTCCGCGTCTCGCTTTGCCCGTCTATGTAGATTTCCGCATCTCGCTTTGCCGTCTATGTGAATTTCCGCGTCTTGCACCCTGCCCGTCTATGTGTATTTCCGCATCTCGCTTTGCCCGTCTATGTGGATTTCCGTGTCTTGCACCCTGGCCGTCTATGTGGATTTCCCTGTCTTGCACCCTGCCCGTCTATGTGGATTTCCGCGTCTCGCACCCTGCCCGTCTATGTGGATTTCCATGTCTTGCACCTTGCCCGTCTAGCTGGATTTCCGCGTCTCGCTTTGCCCGTCTATGTGGATTTCCGCGTCTCGCTTTGCCCGTCTATGTGGATTTCCGCGTCTTGCACCCTGCCGTCTATGTGGATTTCCGTGTCTCGCACCCTGCCCATCTATGTGGATTTCCGCGTCTCGCACCCTGCCCGTCTATGTGGATTTCCGCTCTCGCACCCTGCCCGTCTATGTGGATTTCCGTCTCTCGCACCCTGCCGTCTATGTGGATTTCCGTGTCTCGCACCCTGCCCGTCTATGTGGATTTCCGCATCTCGCACCCTGCCCGTCTATGTGGATTTCCGCATCTAGCACCCTGCTCGTCTATATGGATTTCCGGGTCTCAGCACCCTGCCCGTCATATGTAGATTTCTGCGTCTCGCACCCTGCCCGTCTATGTGGATTTCCGCGTCTCGCACCCTGCCCGTCTATGTGGATATCCGCATCTAGCACCCTGCTCGTCTATATGGATTTCCAGGTCTAGCACCCTGCCCGTCTATGTGGATTTCCGCGTCTCGCACCCTGCCCGTCTATGTGGATTTCCGCGTCTCGCTTTGCCCGTCTATGTGGATTTCCGCGTCGCGCACCCTGCCCGTCTATGTGGATTTCCGCGTCTCGCACCCTGCCCGTCTATGTGGATTTCCGCGTCTCGCTTTGCCCGTCCATGTGGATTTCCGCGTCTCGCACCCTGCCCGTCTATGTGGATTTCCGCGTCTCGCACCCTGCCCGACTATGTGGATTTCCGCTCTCGCACCCTGCCCGTCTATGTGGATTTCCGTGTCTTGCACCCTGGCCGTCTATGTGGATTTCCGCCTCTCGCTTTGCCCGTCTATGTGGATTTCCGCATCTCGCACCCTGCCAGTCTATGTGGATTTCCACGTCTCGCTTTGCCCGTCTATGTGGATTTCCGCGTCTCGCACCCTGCCCGTCTATGTGGATTTCCGCGTCTCGCACCCTGCTCGTCTATATGGATTTCCGGGTCTTGCACCCTGCCCGTCTATGTGAATTTCCGCGTCTCGCACCCTGCCCGTCTATGTGGATTTCCGCGTCTCGCACCCTGCCCGTATATGCGGATTTCCGCGTCTCGCACCCTGCCCGTCTATGTGGATTTCCGCGTCTCGCACTCTGCTCGTCTATGTGGATTTCCGCGTCTCGCACCCTGCCCGTCTATGCGGATTTCGCGTCTCGCACCCTGCCCGTCTATGCGGGTTACCGCGTCTCGCATCCTGCCCGTCTATGCGGATTTCCACGTCTCGCACCCTGTCCGTCTATGCGGATTTCAGCGTCTCGCACCCTGCCCGTCTATGCGGATTTCCGCGTCTTGCACCCTGCCCGTCTATGCGGATTTCCGCGTCTCGCACCTTGCCCGTCTACGGGGATTTCCGCGTCTCACACCCTGCCCGTCTATGCGGATTTCTGCGTCTCGCACCCTGCCCGTCTATGCGGATTTCCGCGTCTCGCACCCTGCCCGTCTATCTGGATTTCCGCGTCTCGCACCCTGCCCGTCCATGTGGACATCCGCGTCTCGCACCCTGCTCGTCTATGTGGATTTCCGGGTCTCGCACCCTGCCCGTCTATGTGGATTTCCACGTCTCGCACCCTGCCCGTCTATGCGGATTTCCGCGTCCCGCACCCTGCCCGTCTATGCGGATTTCCGCGTCTCGCATCCTGCCTGTCTATGCGGATTTCCGCGTTCGCACCATGCCCGTCTATGCGGATTTCTGCGTCTCGCATCCTGCCCGCCTATGCGGATTTGCGCGTCTCGCACCCTGCCCGTCTATGTGGATTTCCGTGTCTCGCACCCTGCCCGTCTATGTGGATTTCCGTGTCTCGCACCCTGCCCATCTATGTGGATTTACGCGACTCGCACCCTGCCCATCTATGTGGATTTCCGCGTCTCGCACCCTGCCTGTCTATGTGGATATCCGTGTCTCGCACCCTGCCCGTCTCTGTGGATTTCCGCGTCTTGCCTTGCCCGTCTATGCGGATTTCCGCGACTCGCACCCTGCCCGTCTCTGTGGATTTCCGCGTCTTGCCTTGCCCGTCTATGTGATTTCTGTGTTTCGCACCCTGCCCGTCTCTGTGGATTTCCGCGTCTAGCTTTGCCCGTCTATGTGGATTTCCGCGACTCGCACCCTGCCCGTCTCTGTGGATTTCCGCGTCTTGCTTTGCCCGTCTATGTGGATTTACGCGACTCGCACCCTGCCCGTCTATGTGGATTTCCGTGTCTCGCACCCTGCCCGTCTATGTGGATTTCCGTGTCTCGCACCCTGTACGTCTATGTACAGCTCTCTCCGGCTTCTCCTCTGGTGTGCAGCAGTGTTTGGGGGGATCAGGTTCACTACCATCGTTATAGGCGTCGTGTGTCCGCAGCCGTAATTACAGTAGGATTTAGAAGGATGTGGACAGGAATCAATTTGGCGAGGAAACAATTCTGGGATATTCGAGCTCTGGGTGGTCCATAAAAATCGAACAATTATAATGTCAACTGGCCGGAGAATCCAATAATGAGGTGCTCGGGTGAGCGGCCCTCCAGGCTCTAAGTGTCATCATAGTAACTTTCTATGGACTAAAGTACAAAAACTGAGCAAAAAAAATGGAAAAAAAAGCTTGTGATAAAAAAATGCAAAATGGAAATGTAGTTCTTGGAACCTCAGAAGGAGGACAGGATCCCCCAAAATGATTCCACATAGTAACTGTCAGCGTTTGCTGCCCGCCAGTGTCTTCAGCTAGCCCAACCTAAAAATGTAACCGCACCCCAAATGTCCATCACTTCACCACTTACTAATATATACCACTTTATATAAAGATTATTGTTGTAATATCTATTTCTTATAATCTTCTAGACCTTATGCGAGGTTCTCATAATAAGATTATTCAGTGATTTGGGGCTTTTTCTCCTCTATTTCTGAGCTGTGATGTCCTCTTACTATTCAGATTCACCACTATCTGGCTGCTGCATTCCCTGCATCAGCTTTTATACTGGCTATGGCAGACCCTTCTGATTGGCTGTGCTACCATGTGATGTGAGAGCCGTAAGTCATTTGTCGAAATTGTCCCCAAGGTCCTGTGTTCCTTCTCTGACTCGTGCAATCTTCTGCAATGTGTTCAGAGAACTCCTAAAAATTCCACTTCCGATAATTTTCTTCTCTCCCTAGAGGTTATTAGCATATAAAAATTTGACACAAATTTAATTTAATTAATCTATAAATAACACCCTATAGCGCTTATATATAATATATTATATATATACAGCTGTAATGGGAGTCCAGTTGATTAACCCCTTAGTTGACGCGTTTGTTAGAGACTGTAGCATCTAAGTGGTAAAGCTGAGCGTTCCCTCTGTCGCCTCATCTCCCTTGGGTGCTGATGTGTTTACAAGCAAAAAACATCTAGAATTGCTCTTTTTTTGTAAGGTAGAATTAATAAAGAACAATGAAAAGTGATTAAAAACTGGAAGTAATGACACAAGTTAAAAAGATAAAAATATAAATATATTATGTTCGAAGTGAAAAAGTATTGGATTTAAATTAATAATAAAAAAAAAATAATAAACTTGGAATTGCCCCGAACATACGGATCCAAGGAAAATGTTATCATAATACAGCGAGCTGCAAAAACAAACTCCCCCCCCCAAAAAAAAAAAAAATGCTGCAGAAAAGTTGTTCTTTTCAGTCTCCTTCCAAAAGAAACATTTTTAATTACATTCTATGTCCCTAAAATATCACTATGATCTGCATATGCAGAAGACAGAACATTAGCACGTAACTATTAAAGACATTTCTTCATCAATCGATACTGTCTTCATTCATTACTAAGATCGGCTTCAGTGCTTTTACATTGGTACACTTTTCTAACAATAACAAGTCAGGATTAGGGATTTGATTACGGTTAGTCTTAAAGTTAGACTTACAGCTAGGGTTCATTTTAGGACTAGGGATTGGGATAGGCTCAATGTTATTCTTAGGGCTAGGGATTGGGTTTGGTTTATGGCTAGGGTTTGGCTTAAGTGTTGTGAATACTCTGGAGGCGACTTCTGAGCTGGGGCTCCCTCTGGTGTTTGCTGAGGGTAATGAACTAATTACTGAATGGCCTTCAGCTGGCTCTGAATGGTATGATATAAGTGACCTGAGTTCCCATCAGCCTTGCCGGTAATCAATTGTTCCTCCTTGTCTTGCTTGGAGCACAGCTTGCTTTCCTGCTCTCATTCAGATAAGTGTTTTTTTTTTTTTTTCCTCTGTTGGATTTTCACTTCTGGTTTTCTGCTTGCAGTGGTCTACAGCCTGGTCCCCTTTTGGGGTCTTGCGCTGCAATTGTGCTCATTTTGTGTTTGCACTTTGCTTTGTTCCTTTTCACTTTTTATTTGCTGAATTGTTGTGAGTTACACCAGAGATCTGATTTAGGTGGTAGAGATAGTGTGATCTCAGGTTTTTTGTTAATCAGAAGTGTTGGTATTTTTGTCAGGGATTTTTGGGTTGCAGTCAGAATTCTTTCCTATACTTTTCTATCTAGACAGATTGGGCCCCAGCATTTGCTCATTCTATTTTCTGTCTGTGTCTGTGTTTTCTTCTTGTCTAACCGCCATTACATGTTTGGGGGCTTCCTATTTCTTTGGGGACTCTGCTCCGGGGCAGATAGCTTTCATCGTTCTGCCTTTAGGTGTAGTTATCTCTCCGGCTGTGACCAGGCATCTAGGATCACCGTAGGTACGCTCCATGGCTACTTCTAGTGTGGCGGTTAGTTTAGTGTACTGCAATCCAATAGTTTCCAGCCTCTCTGATGTATTACTACTTTGGCTATTTTTGAAATTTCTCCTCAGCTACCGAAACATAACACTTAAGGTTGGTGCTAGAGTTACCTTTCAGGACTGGGATAGGGTTAGGTGTAGAGTCGGGCTAGAGTTAGTTTTTGGAATTTGATTAGGTTTAAGCTTAGGATTAGTTGAAGGCTATGAATTGGGTCATATTTAGGGCTAAGGATAGGGTTAGGTTTAGAGCTAGAGTTAGGATTAAGGGATGGGTTAGGTTTATGGTTAGGGTTAGAAATTGGGTTAGGTAAGTAATTGGATTAGACTTAGGGCTAGAGTTAGGGATAGGTTTAGGTTTACAGCTAGTGCTAGGTTTAGGGTTGGGGTCAGGGTTAATGTAAGGGATTAGGTTAGGTTTATGGTTGGCGTTAGTCTTAGCATTAGAATTTGGGTTAAGGTAAGTAATTGGACTACAGTTAGGTATAGGGTTAAGTTTAGGGTTAGAGGTAATGTTAGGTTTAAACCTAGGGTTAGGTTTAGGGTTGGGGTCAGGGTTAGTCTAAAGGATTGGATTATTTCCGTGGTTAGGGTTAGAAATTGGGTTAGGGTAAGTAATTGTACTAGAGTTAGGGCTAGAGATAGGGTTAGGTTTACAGCTAGAGTTAGGGATAGGGTTAGGTTTACAGCTAGGGTTAGGTTTAGGGTTGGGGTCAGGGTTAGTCTAAGGGATTGGATTAGGTTTATTGTTAGGGTTAGTCTTAGGGTTAGAAATTGGGTTATGGTAAGTCATCAGGTTAGAGTTAGGGCTGGAGTCAGGGATAGGGCTAGGGTAGTAAAATTATTACATTAAAAATGTAATGCAGTAAAAATTAATAACAGCTATTATTCATAAAATGTCAGCTAAAAGCAGAAAAAAATGAAGTCAACCGACAAAGTATAATTTGATAAATATTTTTTTAAAATACAATACATGTGTTTGGGGGATAAAGGTTCAATCTTGGAGTGGTGGAAGGGCCTCAGGTAACAGTCCACGGGTTAGAGATGGAAGCAAATTATGTCTTGCCCGTGCTATGGTAACGCAGGCTACGCCGCTGCAACGAGGGGAGAAAGAGCAGCGACCTGTTCTGTCACCACTTTTCCCAAAAATAGAGATTCTACTCACTTTCACCAAAACATTCCCGGCCGCCATCTTTTATCAACCATCTCAACTGCTTTTTATGAATTTCAAGACAGAAATCTTCCAGGTAAACATTTCTCGGAAACCAGGAGGCACTTCGATAAATTTGGCACAAATAAAAGCAAAATGGCTGCAAAACTCATCTGTGGATAAATTAACCCCAGTCACTACTGGTTTGTAGTAAAAAATCCATCTTTTGTGTCACCCGTGGCTCAGACCTGTGATTACAGGGGATGTGTCATCACTTTTCCTTTTTTTAAATGTACATCAGATTAAATGGTGTAATGTTTTTTTTCTTTGATACCTTTTTAACTCAGCCACTTACACCCAGCAATTATGGCAGCCACAGGAGACTGCAGTGGGCATCAGACCCTGTAATGTGGCCATATCAGCTGTGACGTGAGCATACCCCTTGGAGTGCCCAGTTCCCAGCTGTAGGTGGAGCCTGGCACCATTTTATTGTACTGTAGTGACGCGCACCACATGTGTGGATACCAGGGCTATGGGGTACTCGGAGCCGAGCCCATGGAAGTCTATGGGAGTTGTCACTGGCAGCAGAGCTCGGTCCGTGGCCCTGGCGGTCATGCAATGGGGGAATATTTACAGGGGATTGTAGATTAGAATAGTTCGTGACGCCACCTGTGGTTTCTGATCTGATTGACCAGCGCTGCAGGGTAGATCTCTGAGGGGATGTTATGGCAGCTAGGTGTTAGGTCCCCCACAGGTGGGACTGGTCCCTCAAAGTCTATGGTGGTGATGCAGGGTGCAGACAAGACCTCATCTGGAATACTGTGTCCAGTTTTGGGCTCCACATTTTAAAAAAGACATCAACAAACTGGAGCAAGTTCAGAGAAGAGCGACCAGAATGGTGACCGGTCTGCAAACCATGTCCTATGAGGAACGGTTGCAGGATTTGGGAATGTTTAGCTTGCAAAAAAGAAGACTGAGAGGAGACTTAATAGCTGTCTACAAATATCTCAAGGGCTGTCACATTGTAGAAGGATCATCTTTATTCTCATTTGCACAAGGAAAGACTAGAAGCAATGGGATGAAACTGAATGGGAGGAGACACAAATTAGATATTAGAAAAAACTTTTTGACAGTTAGGGTGATCAATGAGTGGAACAGGCTGCCACAAGAGGTGGTGAGTTCTCCTTCAATGGAAGTCTTCAAACAGAGGCTGGATAGACATCTGTCTGGGATGATTTAGAGAATCCTGCTTTGAGCAGGGGGTTGGACCAGATGACCCAGGAGGTCCCTTCCAACTCTTCCATTCTATGATTCTATGATTCTATGAATTCAGTCACACACAATGCAATCTCTTTCCATACCTTTACTTGTAGATGTTGCAGGTATGTCCCGGGAAGCTGGGTAGGTTGGAGAATGCACATTCAGGAAAACTGTTGAGCAGGTTAGAGGCCTCCTTTCTCCTTTTAATGTGTGTGAGTACAACTTGCATAAAGTCAAGTGCAACTCTTTTAATAGCAACTGCGCCCGGCCAACATTGTGGTGGAGCCTTCTATGTCTCTGATTATCAGATGTTGAGAGAACTAAGTCCTAACTTTTGTCGTGCACTTGACTCAAAGTCCCCGTTCTCCCTGACTCCGTTTACGTATCAGCGCTTAGGGCTACCTTCTGCGACTTGTAGTCCAGAAAGCCTCCGGTTATCTTATTACTAGGCGTGAAGCACTAGCAACGCTTCGGACCCCGGTGTCCGGTTAACTGAGTGAGGGTGATTTGTCCCTTTGTCACTCTTACTTCTCCACTCGCCCTTCGCCCTGCTCTCGCTCTTAACATAAGCACATGTAGCAAGCGTGCCAAGGTCAGATTTCCTTCAGTGCTCACTGACCTGTTCTCTGTTGACTCGTTGGTATAACTGCTTTGATTCCTTTCCTCCTTCTTTCTTAGGAACACGGGCAGCTTGTTCTGAGTAGCAGGTTAAGGGGTAGCTCTGACTAGGCTAGGATGATTCACTTCACCCGTACTAGCCTCCACTTTCCTGTCAGATGAGCTACACAAGCTCTGTCAGGATTCAGTCTTCTCTCCTCTCCCTCCAAGACTAATCTGATCTTCTCTGTCTAAAGACAGGAACTTGACTGGGCTGACTCACTCCTGAGCCACCCGGAGCTTGACTGCACTGTCCTAAGACAGGAAACAGACTGACTGACTGAACGAACCCTGCTTGCTACGTCACACAACTAAATAGTCTGATTTGCCTCTAGTGGCAATGCTGAGAAGTGTGCGTGAATGAATATCAAGCTTTACAGTTACCTTCCTGTGCATTTTCCAGAAGATATGTGTGCCTTGCGAAGCTGGGCCACACATCCCCCCCTAGTTAAACTCAGCACTCCCGGGCTGAAATAGAAAAGAAAAACATTTTTGTTTTGCATATAACATCAACATAATAACTCATCCCTTGCGGGAGGTACGACTCTTAAACGTTACAATTTGTACATAGATCAGTAGAAAATTATCAAAATACTTTTCAATAAATATACACAGTATAAGACAAGATTCTTGTGGAGGACCCGCACCAAAAACCTCCCACGTGGGTCCTGGGTGGGCTGCAGGACTTCTGACTGCAGACCTCACTCTAGGCCACACCATACGGGTTTTTCTTCAGAGGTAGTAAGGCTTTATGTAAAACCAAAATGGGGCACCGAAGTGCGAACTATTTACAATGAAAGTTTTTGGGCTGGCAAAGTCCACAGCCACGCAGTCCTTTGCATGATAAAACATTTCACATATCAAGTAAAATCACATTAATACTTTAACTCTTTTAACTCTGTACCCAGCCGGGTATTCTACTTTAAATAAGCAAACATACTATGTAAACATTTATCAATAGTAAAGTGCAAATCTTTCTTCAAACTTTGTACATTTTCAGTTGCAGTAAACCCCTGTCTGGGTCCTACTGTTTTTCATCTTTCTTGCTTGTGACCATTACTTTTTCCATTCCTGGGGCCAGAAGTATACAATGACCTCGGGAATCCATTACAAGAAGGTCATGTCCTGCAATGTACGTTTGTGTAGCGACATCTTTTGTTTGATCTGGGGACCTAACAGGTATCTCCCTGGAGTAGAACGCAGATTGCGTTGTAGAAGGTGCCGCAGTGTACAATTCAAATTGCGCTTCAGAACTGGTCGCAGGTTGCGATGCAGAAATGGTCGCAGGTTGCGTTGCTGAGGTGTACGCAGGGGGTGATGCTGGTGCACGGCCTGGTGCGGACGCCAAAGATGACGCTGCTAGGGTTTGCGGTGCTGTGGCATGGGAGACCTCACTGGCTTCAGGGACGGGTCGCTGACACGGGTGACGTTTAAGGCGTACCACCCTTTTAACCCCCAGTGCCGCGTATAGCTGACAATGTCCCCGTTTACAAGATCCCTCCCAGGGTGCCCGATGGTTAAATGGGACTCCACATCTCTCCGACTCACAAAGATCTCTTGGTATAGGCCCGGCTCATGTATGAAGCCCCAGCCTTTGCGGAGTTGGAACCCTGTTATGCACCCTTGACGCCGCGGTTCCCGTCGCGTACCTTTATTCTTCCGGATGGCCTCCTTATCAGCAAGGAACTTTTCATGGTACCGCTGCTGCGCCTCTCTCTGCTCCTGTTGCCGTTGTTTATCCAGATCACGGCGTCGCTGCTCATTTTCCACTTTTACAGCATAAGTGACGTCATCCAGATACTGCATTGCGTCCCAATCGATTTCTGGCAATGATGGCTGGGACCCCTCCGGTGTTCCTACCGGGAACTGTAATTTGCTGCGGCCTCCTGGCCTAGCTGGCACTCCGGAACAGGCAGGACCTCCTCAGCCTCCTTCTCTTCCACCTCTCCATCGGGGGGATCAGGTACAGCACTTTTGGGGGCGGCCTCCGGTTTTCCTTCAGCTTTCTTCAGCAGGGGCTTAGGAAAGTCAGGTGATGGCGTTATGTCTGCGGGAGAGAGCACTGCGTCCCACAGCAGCCGCTGTGTCTGGGTACGCCAGCGTCTCTCGGTCTCCTCCATGTCTGCCTGGCGCTGGATTAACTTTTTAAGCGCCGCATTCTCCTCCTTACACTCCAGCAAGGTTTGCTGAAGTTTCTGTATTAGGGATGGCTCCGGTTCAAACAACAGCTTCTCTGGGGAGCAGGGCCTGCGCTCCACCGCTCCACTGCATAGCTGCTCTTGTCCTTCTGCCATCTCTCCCCAGGCCAGACTGTGTTCTCCATCAGGGACAATCTGGTCTCCTCCGTGGAGGCGGGATTTGCGCTTCCTCTTTTTTGCATAGAAGATTAAGAGAAGGCGGATCTCCCTTGCAGTGGGGTAGGATCTCACATTATAATAACATTTTGAGAGGGCGGCCATAACTTTCGCGCCACAGGGGGGGTACACGCCCACGAATGCACGCCCACCTTCTTCACCAGCGCCTCAGGGCGCGAATATGGCGGTAAAAATGGCGGTAAATGGCGCCAAAAATGACAAAACAGCAAACAGTCTTTTCTGCATAAAACAGTCAATATAGGCAACACAGGACTCACAATTTTGCAAGCTTCGTATCCTGTTCGTGACGCCAGTAAGATGACGCGCACCACATGTGTGGATACCAGGGCTATGGGGTACTCGGAGCCGAGCCCATGGAAGTCTATGGGAGTTGTCACTGGCAGCAGAGCTCGGTCCGTGGCCCTGGCGGTCATGCAATGGGGGATATTTACAGGGGATTGTAGATTAGAATAGTTCGTGACGCCACCTGTGGTTTCTGATCTGATTGACCAGCGCTGCAGGGTAGATCTCTGAGGGATGTTATGGCAGCTAGGTGTTAGGTCCCCCACAGGTGGGACTGGTCCCTCAAAGTCTATGGTGGTGATGCAGGGTGCAGACAAGAATTCAGTCACACACAATGCAGTCTCTTTCCATACCTTTACTTGTAGATGTTGCAGGTATGTCCCGGAAGCTGGTTAGGTTGGAGAATGCACATTCAGGAGAACTGTTGAGCAGGTTAGAGGCCTCCTTTCTCCTTGTAATGTGTGTGAGTACAACTTGCATAAAGTCAAGTGCAACTCTTTTAATAGCAACTGCGCCCGGCCAACATTGTGGTGGAGCCTTCTATGTCTCTGATTATCAGATGTTGAGAGAACTAAGTCCTTACTTTTGTCGTGCACTTGACTCAAAGTCCCCGTTCTCCCTGACTCCGTTTACGTATCAGCGCTTAGGGCTACCTTCTGCGACTTGTAGTCCAGAAAGCCTCCGGTTATCTTATTACTAGGCGTGAAGCACTAGCAACGCTTCGGACCCCGGTGTCCGGTTAACTGAGTGAGGGTGATTTGTCCCTTTGTCACTCTTACTTCTCCACTCGCCCTTCGCCCTGCTCTCGCTCTTAACATAAGCACGTGTAGCAAGCGTGCCAAGGTCAGATTTCCTTCAGTGCTCACTGACCTGTTCTCTGTTGACTCGTTGGTATAACTGCTTTGATTCCTTTCCTCCTTCTTTCTTAGGAACACGGGCAGCTTGTTCTGAGTAGCAGGTTAAGGGGTAGCTCTGACTAGGCTAGGATGATTCACTTCACCCGTACTAGCCTCCACTTTCCTGTCAGATGAGCTACACAAGCTCTGTCAGGATTCAGTCTTCTCTCCTCTCCCTCTGTGATGAACGGGCACGCGGTCCGCCACACGGTAGCCCGGGGTATCACGGCTTCTGATCCCTCCGTGCTGCAAATGTGACGAAAACGCGCACACACACGACGGCTGCTGCCGTCCGACCCAGTAAACTGCAGGGATTTATAATTATCCCACTTCCACTTAGGAACTTGCAGCTCTCTGGCGCCCCCCTTACCCTCAGGTCAGTCAGGGAACTGCACCTAGGATAATTGGTCGCCAGACGGGTCACTTGGATGTGTGCTGGCTATTGGGCACGCTGCAGTGAGGGAATTATAATTACTCCTGGCTGCAGCCAGGCAGTACCCTTATAAACCCCGCTCCGTCACTGCCAGCGTCACCCAATAGATTAACACTTTACACCCCTTCCTTTTAGCTGCCACCAGCTACGGCTTTTGATGAACAATTTATCAAGAGGGTCCGTAGCAACCCCAAAACAGTAGCGTAGTGCTTCAGGCACGTGCAAATTCGTTTATAGAGCAGGAGAAACAAACTAATAAATTTATAGGTTTATTCCTTAAAAAACAGGCAGTGCTTATATAATATAAAAAGATGTAACAAACTGAGACAATATCATTATGTACAGATGCAGTTATAAAATAAAATGGGATTAAGAATGAAAGATAACTCACATGATAGTTACATATGCATAGGCAAGCCAGGCTGGGGGAAGGAGCCACACGTCATAGTTCATTGGCAGATCTGTTAGTCAGGACATCCCAGCAGAAAAGTGCCTAAGGAACTTCACTGCAAGACTTATGCATGTCAGCTTCTGACCTCACAAAAAGGGGCTGGTTTTCTGGCCACCTCCCCTGGCTGCAAGCTATGGTTTGAGCTCTGCAATATCATAAGGTCCATAACTCGTCCTGTGAACCTAGCAGAATAACGGCAGACCTATCAATGATCTTACTCTAAAATGACGGTTCCAATGAGCCCACACTTGGGTGGGCTAGTACATGGGGCACCCGAGAATTCCATTTCTCGGGTTCTGTTGGAGTTACGGGTTTACCAGTACCACGGGAATGATGCCCGTCGGCGCATGGTTCAACACAGTAACTTTCGTGTTTCTAGCGAATGCTCCCACCGTGTTATTAACCAAAAAAGAATGAATTCTCCAAAATGGCTGCTATAGGAAGAAAGCACGTGTGCAGACAATGAAGGACCCCTGCGGTGAAGCGGCAAATCTTCCAGCACTGGTAGCTCAGGTTACACTGAGCTTGACTGCAGGTTGACAGGGGGAAGGGAAGCGTGAGCTGCAGAGAAATGGAGGGAGGGTAACTTTGCCCTGTGCTTGCAAACGGTGGGGGTTGTAGTACTATGGGGAAAGTTCTGGAAACAGCACAAGAAATGAAGCTTCAGTATCATCACACCTCCCCCTTTAGAGGGCGCTACGGAGGCATGACCTGTCGGTAATCCGACATGCGCACCTCAGCGGGTTCGCCACGTCGTGATAACCCATCAGCATTCCCATGATCACTGCCTTTCTTGTGTTGTACGGCAAAATCATACTGCTGCAGGGCAAGGCTCCAGCGTAGCAACCTACCATTGGTTCCGGACACTGTGTGCAGCCAGCTCAGAGGGTTGTGGTCGGTGACCACCTTGAAGGTGCGCCCGTACAGGTAGGGCTGCAAATGTTGCAGTGCCCAGACCATGGCCAGGCACTCCTTCTCGATGGTGGAGTATGCCACTTCCCTTGGCAGTAGTTTCCGGCTCAGGTACAACACGGGGTGCTCCTGGTTCCCCGAATCAACCTAGCTGAGTACAGCACCGAGGCTAAATTCGCTGGCGTCAGTCTGTACCAGGAAGGGCCGACTGCTGTCGACGGCTCTCAACACCGGAGAGCTGCACAGGGCTGTTTTCAAAGCTCGGAATGCCGCCTCACAGCCATCTGTCCAGCTGACTGTTTGGGGTAGACCGCCCTTGGTGAGGTCCATCAAGGGTTTTGCAATGGCGCTATAGTTCGGTACGAAACGCCTATAGTACCCTGCAGTGCCCAGGAAGGACTTCACCTGCTTTTTGGTCCTGGGGGTGGGCCAGGACACGATCGCGTCCACTTTCTCGGGCTCTGGACTCATGGAACCCCCACCTACCCGGTGCCCCAGGTAGTGGACCTCCCTCATGCCCATCTGGCATTTTCCCGGCTTGATGGTCAGACCTGCCTGGTGAATACGCTTGAGCACCTCCTGGAGATGCTGAAGGTGTTCCTCCCAGGTGGAACTGAAGACGGCAATGTCGTCCAGGTACGCCACAGCGTACTCCTCCAGTCCCTGAAGCAGGTGGTTGACCATCCGCTGAAAAGTGGCAGGGCATTCTTCATGCCGAAAGGCATGACCGTGGACTCGTACAGTCCAAAAGGGGTGATAAAGGCGGATTTCTCCCCGCGCCGCAGGGCTCAGGGGAATCTGCCAGTATCCCCGGCTCAAATCCATGATGGATATGTACTTGGCATTCGCCAACCGCTCCAGCAGATCCTCGAATGCGTGGCAAATTTGGTGCGCATCAGAGGTAGTGATGCGTTGAGCCCCCTGTAGTCCAAAGCAGAACCGGGGGTCCGATCCTTTTTTGGCACGAGAACTACAGGTGAGGCCCACGCGCCTTTTGGACTGGCCGGATCACCCCCCAGCTGCAACATCTCATGGATCTCCTGGCGCATAATCTGCTGCACTTCCTCAGAGATCCGATAAGGTGTCCGCCGTAACGGGGCGTGATTCCCGGGGTCCACCTCGTGGACTGCCAACTCGGTCCTTCCGGGTCGGTTTCGTGAACTCGGCCCGGAAGGTTCCAGAGTGGTCAGCAACTGCAACCGCTGGGAAACGGTTAGCGAGGCATTTACCTCCATGTCCTCAATGGACCCATTGGCATTAGCTTGGGCCAGCATGTCTAGAGGGATCCTCTTCCCCGTCCTCGGCAGATTGCAGACCGTAGGACGCAGGCTTCACGTTCGTGATGGCCTTCAACATGTTGACGTGAAAGGCCTTGCGCCTACCCCGAGTGTGGTCAAGCGTGACCACGTAGGTGGCTGGGTTGAGCTGTTGGTGCAGACGTACGGGCCATCCCAGGCTGCCTGAAGCTTATCCTTTGGTACGGGGACCAGCACCCACACTTTTGACCCACCTGGTAGGTCCGCTCCCGGCGTTCTGGTCGTACCAGTGCTTCTGGTCAGCCTGAGACTGCTTTAGTTGTCATGCACCAAAT
>JARQOD010002118.1:0-83419 GCA_033576555.1 Oophaga sylvatica
GCGATGTCTTCCTCCTCCATTGACTCCTCCTCATCTGTTGTGAATGGGTTTGAGATGAGTTCTGAGCAGAGGCTCCCTCTGGTGGTTACAAGCGGTACTAGTGAGGATTGTGAGGACTGGGAATCAGGTGTTACTGATTGGTCTTATATAAGGGAGTCATTTTCCCATCAGGGTTGCCGGTGATCAATTGTTCTGGTCTGAATCCTTCTTTCCAGTTTCCCTTGTAGCCTGCTGTGTCGTGTCTGCATCTCCTGCTATCAGATAAGACAATTTCTTATTTTGTGTTTTTGCTATATTTTTGCATTTTGTCCTGCACTTCTGTGGGGGCCTTCTGGGTCCCCTCCGGGGGCTTTTGCCCTCTCAGTTTAGTCCAGCCACTGTGTTTTGTACTTTTGCTTTTTCCAGTTTTTTTTTCAGTGGCTGCTGTTTTGATTTTTTTACACCAGAGAACTAATTTAGGTGGTAGAGGTCGTGTGATCTCAGGTGATTTTGAAATTAGTAGAGTTGGTGTTTTTTCAGGGTTTTCTGAGATTGCAGTAAGTACCCTTCCTATCCTTTTCTATTTAGATAGTTTGGGCCCCAGCGTTTGCTCATACTATTTTCTTTCTGTGTCAGTATTTCCTCTTGTCTAACCGCCATTACATGTTTGGGGGCTTTCTATTATCTTTGGGGTTCTGCTCCGGGGCAGATAGCTTTCCTATTTCTATCTTTAGGTGTAGTTAGTTTCTCAGGCTGTGACGAGGCGTCTAGGACCAACGTAGGAACGCTCCACGGCTGCCTCTAGTTGCGGTGGTTAGTCAGGGTACTGCAATCTTATAGATTCCAACTGCTCTGGTGTATTTCCTTTTTTACTTGCACCTCCTCAGCTACCGTAACATAACACTCATCCTCCTCACAAAGTGAGCCCTGCCCAGCCCTTTGTGAGGAACCACGTTGCGCTGACTGTCCAGAAGGTGATGGAATTTGTGACTCCTCATCCTCCACCTCTTCCAAAACCTCATCCCTTAGTGCTTGCAGTGTTTTTTGAAGCAGGCAGATAAGGGGGACAGTCAGGCTGACTAGTGCATCATCTGCACTCGCCATCCGCGTTGACTCATCAAACGCACGCAAAACGTGGCAGATGTCCTTCATAGAGGCCCACTCAGTAGTGGTGAAGTGTGAACGGCGCAAATTGCAAGTTGATTGCGCCTGATGCAGCTGATACTCCATTACTGCTGGCTGCTGCTCACACAACCGCTCTAACATATGTAACGTGGAATTCCACCTGGTGGGTACGTCACATATGATGCGATGTTCAGGAAGGCGAAATCTGCGTTGCAGAGCTGCAATGCGCGATCTGGCGATGCTGGAACGTCGCAAGTGAGCACACTCTAGACGGACCTTGTGCAGCAGTGCATCAAGATCCGGATAGTCCCTCAAAAAACTCTGCACGACCAAGTTGAGCACATGTGCCAGACATGGTATGTGAGTGAGGTTGCCAAGGCCCAGAGCTGCCACCAGATTTCGGCCATTGTCACACACTACCAAGCCTGGCTGGAGATTCGCTGGCAAAAACCACACGTCGCTCTCCTGCTTGATGGCATTCCAGAGCTCCTGCGCTGTGTGGCTTCGATTCCCCATGGAAATTAATTTCAGGACGGCCTGTTGACGTTTGGCCACGGCTGTGCTCATATCGGTCGCATCAGGTAAGCGTTCACGGGTCCATGTGGAGGTAGACCGTGACGGCTCCTGCAGCGATGATTCTGAGGAACTGGAGTAGGAGGAGGAGTCAATGTGGACAGACTTGATTCCTGCAATCCTTGGAGTTGGCAGAACACGTACAGCGCCACTCGCAAGATCTGTACCCGGCTCCACAACATTGACCCAATGGGCAGTGAGGGAAAGGTATCGTCCCTGGCCATGGGTACTGGTCCACGCATCGGTGGTCAGGTGGACCTTGCTACTTACGGCGTTTAGTAGCGCATGTTTAATTTTTCCCTCAACATGCTTTTGCAGACCAGGGACGGCTTGCCTGCTGAAATAAAATCGGCTGGGCACATTGTATTGTGGGACTGCCAATGCCATTAAGTTACGGAAACTGTCAGTCTCCACCAGCCTGAATGACAGCATTTCAAGGGACAGGAGTTTTGCAATGCCAGCATTCAGAGCCTGTGCTCGTGGATGGTTTGCCGAGTATGGCCGTCTTTTATCCCATGCCTGTGCTACCGATGGCTGTTTTGTGGCCTGGGAGTGTGAGGATGACAGGGAACTTGCAGCTGTGGGTGGAATAACACTGGGTCTCTGGACAACAGTGACAGAGGTTCTTCCATGGCGATCCTGTGAGGAAGCCGAACCAGCTGTGTGTGAGCTGGAGGAAGAGGCTCCAACACGAGCTGAAGATGTAGGTGCTGCTGTAGGTTGGCCTACATCTCCAGTGTGTCTTTGTAACTCAACCACGTGCTTTGACCGCACATGTTTCCACATATTTGTGGTATTAAGGTTACTGACACTTTTACCTCTTTTTACTTTTTGATTACACAGCTTGCATTTGACATAGCCAATATCATCTGAAGTGTGTCAAAAAAGGACCACGCAGTGCAAGTCCTGGGAGCGCCCGTTTTGGCTGTTGGAAGAGAACTGCTACGAACGGGTGCCAAACTGGAGGCTACAGGCAACCGAGTCTGCAGCCTACTTCTCCCTACTGTTTGGACCGTTGGGGCAATCTCTTCCTCAGAGCTGCTACCACCACATTACTGTTCCTCACGCCATGTTGGGTCTTGGACCTCATCATCTCCACTACCCTCTTCCAACACCTGCTGCTGTTGGGTGGTCTGGCCAGCACCATGCTCAACAGAAACTGGCACCTGAGTCTCATCATCATCAGATGCGTTCTGCGGTGTGCTGACCATCGGCACTGGCTCATCCGCCTCTTCACATTCAGAGAGACACAGCTGTTGCGCATCACTGCATACTGCCTCTTCTTCACATTCCAGAATGCTGCTTGGCTGGGCCCCTGTTTGCAAGCCAACAGATTCTGAGAACAGAAGCAGAGACTCAGCTGGCTCCAGTTCAGAACTCTCTGACTGCCTGGGCAATTTGGCAGGCGGTGAAGAGACAGATGGTTATTCAACAGTGCTGTGGTCCTGAGAGGAGGTGGAAGCAATTGAAGTCGATGCATTGGCTGCCATCCAACCAACAACGGCTTCAATTTGTTCTTCCCGCAGCAGGGGGGTACGCTGAGCTCCTACAAAAGTGCGCATAAAGGAACGCTCACGGGGAAAACTGGTGGATGCTGTGTCACTGGGTGCGGCAGCAGCCACAGAATCCCCACGTCCTCTCCCTGCTGAAACTCCACGGCCACGACCACGTGCCTTACTCCCTGCCTTCTTCATCTTGGTAGATTGATAAAGAAAGTCAGAAAAGTTATAAGGCCTAAGTGTGGTTATTCCTCAGAGACTGCAGTGAACACTGCAGACAACTGTTCAGTAGCTGTGAAAGGCCCCTTTGTGTACTTCTATAGTGTTTGCAACCAATGTATTGTATACGGATGGAAGCGCGTCACACTAATAGATTAGATTTTTTTCAAATATAATGGAGCAGCACCAATTAGAGAAAAATGTGAAGGATGAGGCAGTGACACACGCTCAGCAGACTACAACCAGCAGTGGTTGAAGAACTAACTGGAGCGTGATCTGCACTCAAAAAATCAAAACCTCACAGACCTGCAGTGAACACTGAAACAACAACTGTTCACTATCTGTGAAAGGCTCCTTTCTGTACTTCTATAGTGTTTGCAACCAATGTATTGTATACGGATGGAAGCGCGTCACACTAATAGATTAGATTTTTTTCAAATATAATGGAGCAGCACCAATTAGAGAAAAATGTGAAGGATGAGGCAGTGACACACGCTCAGCAGACTACAACCAGCAGTGGTTGAAGAACTAACTGGAGCGTGATCTGCACTCAAAAAATCAAAACCTCACAGACTGCAGTGAACACTGAAACACAACTGTTCACTATCTGTGAAAGGCTCCTTTCTGTACTTCTATAGTGTTTGCAACCAATGTATTGTATACGGATGGAAGCGCGTCACACTAATAGATTAGATTTTTTTCAAATATAATGGAGCAGCACCAATTAGAGAAAAATGTGAAGGATGAGACAGTGACACACGCTCAGCAGACTACAACCAGCAGTGGTTGAAGAACTAACTGGAGCGTGATCTGCACTCAAAAAATCAAAACCTCACAGACTGCAGTGAACACTGAAACACAACTGTTCACTATCTGTGAAAGGCTCCTTTCTGTACTTCTATAGTGTTTGCAACCAATGTATTGTATACGGATGGAAGCGCGTCACACTAATAGATTAATTTTTTTCAAATATAATGGAGCAGCACCAATTAGAGAAAAATGTGAAGGATGAGGCAGTGACACACGCTCAGCAGACTACAACCAGCAGTGGTTGAAGAACTAACTGGAGCGTGATCTGCACTCAAAAAATCAAAACCTCACAGACTGCAGTGAACACTTAAACACAACTGTTCACTATCTGTGAAAGGCTCCTTTCTGTACTTCTATAGTGTTTGCAACCAATGTATTGTATACGGATGGAAGCGCGTCACACTAATAGATTACATTTTTTTCAAATATAATGGAGCAGCACCAATTAGAGAAAAATGTGAAGGATGAGGCAATGACACACGCTCAGCAGACTACAACCAGCAGTGGTTGAAGAACTAACTGAGCGTGATCTGCACTCAAAAATCAAACCTCACAGACTGCAGTGAACACTGAAACACAACTGTTCACTATCTGTGAAAGGCTCCTTTCTGTACTTCTATAGTGTTTGCAACCAATGTATTGTATACGATGGAAGCGCGTCACACTAAAAGTTAGATTTTTTTCAAATATAATGAGCTGCACCAATTCCACAAAATAAAATAAAAAAAAGAGTCAGTGATGACACGTGCAGATGCCTACAAACAGCGGTGGATGCAGAGCAAACTGCAGCGTCACCTGCACTCTCACACAACTTGCACAGAGCTGTTAAAACAACACTGCAAGGCAAAAGGAAGCTTTACACAGCGGTTGGTGCTAGCCTGCCTACAGCACAGTACACTAAATCGCAATCTCTAATGTCCCTCAAGTCAGCACAGCAGCGTTCTGTCCCTGAGTTCACAGCACAGTGACGCTAAATGGCGCGGCGGCTTTTATAGTGCATTCTGACATCATTCAGCAGCCAATCACAGCCATGCCATTAGTTAAGATGACCGCAGCATTACAGGATGTGCCCACACTTCATAAGATTCCTCACTGGCTGACTAAAATCACATTGCCTCTCAAAGAATTATGGAACTTCCGATTCCGTATACGATATTGAAAAATATCGGAACTAAGTATCGGAATTCCGATACAGCGAATATCGGCCGATACCCGATACTTGCGGTATCGGAATGCTCAACACTAATCATCAGCATTACAAGTTATCTGTGATATTACTAAAATGTTCCATTTGCTGAATAATGTCACTAAACAGTTTATACAAAATTATACAATTTCCATCATGTAATACTCATAATATGTGGCAATAATCATTTTTATTAACAAACATAACCTTTAAAAAGTGCATAGTGCATAGTGAAAATTGCTATTTATGGCTGACTGTCGACTTGCAAGCATGACAACGGATAGATAAGGTATATATAGATGAGACTGCATAGCCACAGATGTGAATGGCGATTTAATACTGTACCTCAATAAAGTGTGCGTCACTACTACATAATTTTTTTTATATAGCTTTATAAACAGGGTACATGGATGTATGCTTGCGCCTTTGTTTTGACGCACAGACTGCCTTCCTGCTGAGACGCGTTGGGTAGTGAACAGTTGTGTGCAGTGTTCACTGCAGTCTCTGCGGAATAACCACACTTAGACCTTATAACTTTTCAGACTTTCTTTATCAATCTACCAAGATGAAGAAGGCAGGGAGTAAGGCACGTGGTCGTGGCCGTGGAGTTTCTTCAGGGAGAGGACGTGGGGATTCTGTGGCTGCTGCGGCCCCCAGTGACACAGCATCCACCAGTTTTCCCCGTGAGCGTTCCTTTATGCGCACTTTTGTAGGAGCTCGGAGTACCCCCCTGCTGCGGGAAGAACAAATTGAAGCCGTTGTTGTTTGGATGTCAGCCAATGCATCGACTTCAATTGCTTCCACCTCCTCTCAGGACCACAGCACTGTTGAGCAACCATCTGTCTCTTCATCGCCTGGCAAATTGCCCAGGCAGTCAGAGAGTTCTGTACAGGAGCCAGCTGAGTGTCTGCTTCTGTTCTCAGAATCTATTGGCTTGCAAACAGGGGCCCAGCCAAGCAGCATTCTGTAATGTGAAGAGGGAGTATGCAGTGATGCGCAACAGCTGTGTCTCTCTGAATCTGAAGAGGCGGGTGAGACAGTGCCGATGGTCAGCACACCGCAGAACGCATCTGATGATGATGAGACTCAGGTGCCAGTTTCTGTTGAGCATGGTGCTGGCCAGACCACCCAACAGCAGGTGTTGGAAGAGGGTAGTGGAGATGATGAGGTCCAAGACCCAACATGGCGTGAGGAACAGGAAGGTGGTGGGAGCAGCTCAAGGAATCCTAATAATAATAATATTAATTTATATAGCGCCATCATATTACGCATCGCTTTACAGTTTTGCAGTTTAAGAACACAAGTCATAAGTAACAACGTTAACAATACAATAATTAAAGCAAAATCAGCCGCCCCTGCTGGTGAAAGCTTACAATCTACAATGAGGTGGGGGAGATACAAAGTACAGGTGTTTATATACAATGGTGTTTTTACAATGATGGTCCAGCCATTTTAAGGGAGTGAGGGATGCATGGAGATAGTGAATGGGCTACACACACAGACTTACACATAGAATGACTTTGATTAGTGAATGTGATAGGCCACTGTGAACAAATGTGTTTTGAGGGAGCGCCTGAAACCATCCAAATTGGGATAGTCCTAATTTCTTGGGGTGGAGCATTCCAGAGGATTGGCGCAGCGCGGGAGAAGTCTTGGAGTTGGGAGTGGGAGGTACGGATTAGTGCAGAGGTTAGTCGAAGGTCGTTTGCAGAGTGCAGCAGTCGGTTAGGCCGATAAATATAAATGAGGGAGGAGATGTAGGGGGGTGCTGCACTGTGGAGAGTTTTGTTGGTGAGAACCAGTAATTAGAATTGGATCCTATAATGAATGGGCAGCCAGTGTAATGAGTGGCGAAGGACTCTATGAAGGACATCTGCCACGTTTTGCATGCGTTTGATGAGTCAACGCGGATGGCGAGTGCAGATGATGCACTAGTCAGCCTGACTGTCCCCCTTATCTGCCTGCTTCAAAAAACACTGCAAGCACTAAGGCATGAGGTTTTGGAAGAGGCGGAGGATGAGGAGTCACAAATTCCATCACCTTCTGGACAGTCAGCGCAACGTGGTTCCTCACAAAGGGCTGGAGGACTTTCAAAGTACCATGCTGTATCAACAATTGAACCTCCAGAGTCGCTGTCTATATTTTCATAACCATTCCAAACTTTTAATGTATTTACAAAGCACATAATGTACAGTTTTTGTCTATCCTTTTGTAATGCTATTGTGTTTCCATAAACTGATGTTACAGAATTATGATACAATGTTTTTAAATTTTGAGTTTTAAATTTTGTAAATTTTTATGTATTTGAAGGACTTTGTGAGGTGGATGAGGAGGAGTCAATGGAGGAGGAAGACATCGCTCCAGAGGGAGGTAGACAATGCTCTAGTCAGTATGTAGACCAAGGGTGGGGTGATGCACAGTAGGCAGAGATGACGCCTCTTGCAGGGGACAACGTTTCTTGGCCAGTTGGGAGTCTGCAGCACATGGTTGATTTCATGCTGCAGTGCCTGAGAAACGACCGCCGCATTGAACACATTCACACCACGTCTGATTATTGGGTGTACACCCTCCTAGACCCTCGCTACCGGGACAACTTACAAAGCCTCATCACACCGTTGAACCGAGAGCGTAAAATGCAGAAGTACCAAGACACACTGGTGCAATCCATAATGTTCTCCATGCCAGCCGAGAGCGTGCTGCTACTGCTTTACAAAGCAGCTCTGTGCATCGAGGCAGTGGAGACAGCTCTGCAACAAGAGGGAGCACAAGCAGCGCCTCTGCACAGGGCAAGAACAGTATGTTCCAAATGTGGCGAAGTTTTGTGGCAGCGTCACCAATGTCTACACCATCCGAGACGGCTCCAGTCAGCAGGAGGCAACATTTCCGTAAGATGGTGACAGACTACATGTCTTGCCCTCTCAGTGTACTCCCAGATGGCTCTTCCCCATTCAAGTTTTGTGTCTCTAAGCTGGATACATGGCCAGAGCTTAGCCAGTATGCATTGGAGGTGCTGGCTTGCCCTGCTGCCAGTGTATTATCTGAGCGCGTCTTTAGTGCTGCAGGTGGTGTACTAACAGACCGTTGCATGCGACTATCCTCCGATAATGTAGAACGGCTTACTTTTCTGAAAATGAACTAGGCATGGATCTCGCCTGAATTTGCCTGTCCGGTTTCAGACTAACTAACTGGTTGGCAACGTTTTCCATGTCTCCTGTTATGTTCATCTTTCTACCACCTGAGCTATACTCCCTGGGCTACAACACTGCCAGTTGCTGCTCAGAAGTGTCGTGTCCACAGACCAATACACAAGCTATAGTGATAGTGGGGTTCAGTAACGCCTGCTGTTCCCCTGCTGTGTGTCTGACAAAAATTAATGCTGCTAACTCCAAATTAAAGTTCAAATTAAAGTTCAAACATCTCATACTAGGCCTCAGGCTAAACCCTCCTTGACCCTGGGCTCAGAAGTGTTGGATGCACAGATCAAAACAATCGATGATGTGTTTGTGGGGTTCAGTAACGCCTGCTGTTCCCCTGCTGTGTGTCCGGCAAAAATTACTGCTACCTAGCTACACATGTTGAAAAAAACATGACATGTTAAAGTGGCTAGTGCTACACATAGATATCAGGCTACACCCTTATTTCTAAGCTGTAAACAAGTGAAACGTCACATTTAAAACCATTCAATGATTAGTGTTGGTAACAAATCTGTAACTAAATAATTGTGACATATTATGGCAGATATCCACATGTCTAACACAAATGCTAACACAAAAGCATACTTATGCTATAGGGTACTGATGGTGAACCTTCTCACTCCATAACCTTGACAAATCCAACTCACATCATGCCTCAAATGCTGCAATGTTGGAAGTGCATAATGTGGGTTGAACTTTGACAACAGCTGCAGTGCGAAGGTTATCCTTCTGTGTTCTTGGCTTTTAAATAAAAGCATACAAGTAAATATAATAATACATTGTTGATTAAGGGACATGATGTACACCTGTAATATTGTGCAAACAATGGATGTAGGACTATTCCTCTTCAACATTACTTATATTTGTGTCATTTGAAAAAATACATATTTTAGTTAAAAATTAAAAACCCATGTTCACTAGCTGTGAAAGGCCCCTTTGTGTACTTCTATAGTGTTTGAAACCAATGTATTGTATACGGATGGAAGCACGTCACAGTAATAGATTTGAATTATTTTAAATAGAATGTAGCAGCACCAATTCGAGAAAAATGTGAAGGATGAGGCAGTGAGACACCTCAGCAGAGTACAAGCAACAGTGGTTGAAGAACTAACTGGAGCGGGATCTGCACTACAAAAATGAAAACCTCTGACTACAGTAAACAGTGCACACAACTGTTCAGTAGCTGTGAAAGATAAACGCAACAGAAATGGAATACAGCACAGTGTAAAATATATATATAGAAAATCAAAATAAAATATTAGAATAATTAATTGAAATTAATTTACACAGAAATCTGAATCCCACTTCAAGGTGTGGATGGCAAAAACCAGCCTAAATTGTGAAATGGACACCCAAGTGCAAAGGAACAGGGGGAAAGTCAAAAACTAACACCCAGGCAGTTTAACCCCTTACTGCCATCGGACGTACTATCCCGTCCATGGTACCTGGGCCCGTATGACCGGGGACGGGATAGTACGTCCAGCCCTTTAATGCGACATTGCGACTTAAGTCCAATGATCGCATTAAAATTCCGACGCCATCTTACCTCAGGAGAGATGGCGCCGGCATGCCGGGGTCTGTCACCGCCCACCCTCACTCCCGATCGCTGTGATTGGCTGTTCAATTCTGAACAGCCAATCGCAGCCTTTCTCACTGTTTCAGCCAATCCGATGGGCTGAAACAGTGAGATCCCAGGCTAGAATCGAGTACCGATGTACTCGATCCTAGGCCTGGGCATAGAAAGGAGCAGACCCCCCCTGGATTGGCGCGATCGCCGATCACATCGATCGCGCCAATCGCAGGGCACAGCCGCGGTGTATCCGCGCTGTGCCCTGCCTGTACCTGCCTGGATCGGTGCAGTAATAGCACCGATCCTAGGCCGAGCCTAGGACAGGCCCAGTAGGGCCTGCAGCTGCTGATTGGCGCGATCGATGTCATAGACGATCGCGCCAATCACAGGGCACAGCAGCGGTGTGACCGCTCTGTGCCCTGCTTCCTGACCTGCCGGTGACCTGCCTAGGAATCGGAGCAGTGAGCTCCGATTACTAGGCCGGTGCCTAGCAACCGGCAAAACAAGGGTCTCCTCTGATTGGTGGGATCGATGTGATCATCGATCCCACCAATGACAGGTCACAGCAGCGATGTGACCGCTCTGTGACCTGTCTGCAAACTGGATCTGACCTGTCTGACCGCACTGCAGGGGTCCTCACACTTGCTGAGGATTCCTGCAGTGCGGTCACACGCCAGATCTCCTCCTGTGCTGGGCCTTGTGGTGCCACAGTAGCCTGTGACACCACAACTCCTGCTGAAGAAAGAAGAGAGAAGAAAGAAGAGAGAAGAAAAGAAGAGAGAAGAAGAAGAAGAAGAGAGACTACAAACGTGAGTTTTTGAGCCCCGATCCCTGCCCGATCCACCTCAATCCCCCCATTCCCACCTCCCCCCTTCCCTTTCCCCCTCTTTTTACCCCCCCTTTGCACACATTTAGCAGCCGCCGAGCGTTGATTGGTGACGCAGTTCACCGATCAACACTCGTGCTCGTTTTTCTTTTGCACCCCCCTCCGTGCGCTCTTCCAGCAGCCGCGGAACTTTGATAAGTGACACCAGTCACTTATCAGAGCTCGTTCCTGCAGTTTTTTTTTTTTTTTTCACTCCCCTTTCCGCCACTCCTGTGCGCACTTCCAGCAGCCGCGGAACTTTGATAAGTGACACCAGTCACTTATCAGAGCTCGTTCCTGCAGGTTTTTTTTTTTTTTTCACCCCACTTTCCGCCACTCTCGTGCGCACATCTAGCAGCCGCGGAACTTTGATAAGTGACACCAGTCACTTATCAGAGCTCGTTCCTGCAGTTTTTTTTTTTTCACACCACTTTCCGCCACTCCCGTGTGCACATCTAGCAGCCGCGGAACTTTGATAAGTGACACCGGTCACTTATCAGAGCTCGTTCCTGCCGTTTTTGTTTTTTTTTTTCACTCCCCTTTCCGCCACTCCTGTGCGCACTTCCAGCAGCCGCGGAACTTTGATAAGTGACACCAGTCACTTATCAGAGCTCGTTCCTGCAGTTTTTTTTTTTTTTTCACTCCCCTTTCTGCCACTCCTGTGTGCACATCCAGCAGCCGCGGAACTTTGATAAGTGACACCAGTCACTTATCAGAGCTCGTTCCTGCAGTTTTTTTTTTTTCACCCCACTTTCCGCCACTCCCGTGCGCACATCTAGCAGCCGCGAACTTTGATAAGTGACACCGGTCACTTATGAGAGCTCGTTCCTGCCGTTTTTTTTTTTTTTTCACTCCCCTTTCCGCCACTCCTGTGCGCACATCTAGCAGCCGCGGAACTTTGATAAGTGACACCGGTCACTTATCAGAGCTCGCTCCTGCCGTCTTTTTTTTTTTCACTCCCCTTTCCGCCACTCCTGTGCGCACATCCAGCAGCCGCGGAACTTTGATAAGTGACACCAGTCACTTATCAGAGCTCGTTCCTGCATTTTTTTTTTCACTCCCTTTTCCGCCACTCCTGTGCGCACATCCAGCAGCCGCGGAACTTTGATAAGTGACACCAGTCACTTATCAGAGTTCGTTCCTGCAGTTTTTTTTTTTCACTCCACTTTCCGCCACTCCCGTGCGCACATCTAGCAGCCGCGGAACTTTGATAAGTGACACCGTCACTTATCAGAGCTCGTTCCTGCCGTGTTTTTTTTTTTTCACTTCCCTTTCCGCCACTCCTGTGCGCACATCCGGCAGCCGCGGAACTTTGATAAGTGACACCGGTCACTTATCAGAGCTCGTTCCTGCCGTTTTTTTTTTTTTCACTTCCCTTTCCGCCACTCCTGTGCGCACATCCGGCAGCCGCGGAACTTTGATAAGTGACACCGGTCACTTATAGAGCTCGTGCCTGCTGGTTTAGACTTTTTTTCACAGGCATTTTTTCCCTATTCTCTTTCTTTTCTTTTAGCTTTTTCCTTTCAGCATAGTTTGCACCAACCACTATCCCCCCCCACACACACACAGTTATAAATAAAGTTCACACAAAGCACCACATTCACAAAAAAAATGTCCCGCTCGTCACGTTCTTCCCAACAGCGCTATTCAGTGGAAGAGGCATACGCTTTACTTGCCTCCGACACTGATAGCGAGGGAGAGGATCCCACATTTCTTTGCTTTTCAGATTCTTCATCCTCTTCTTCTTCTTCCTCCTCTTCCTCATCTTCCTCCTCGGGTCCTGCGGAACCGCCACGCAGACGCCCCAGGACAGAAGATGAGGCAGTGCCCACCCCTGAAAATGAACCAGCGCACCCCTCTTCGGACCCCATATGGACCCCGCCCCCCGAAAATTACGAGCCACTGATTCCTGATTTTGTGGCAGAATCAGGAATCAAGTTTGACACCACGGGCCTCAGAGAAATAGACTTTTTCAAAGTCTTTTTCTCTGAGGATTTTATTAACCTCGTGGTGGAGCAAACTAATTTGTACGCTCGGCAATTTTTGGCGCAAAACCCAGTGTCATCATTTTCCAACTGGTCTCCTGTAGACGCAGGTGAAATGATGCAGTTTTGGGCCTGGTCCTCCATATGGGGATCCTGAAGAAGCCAGAACTTCGGCAATATTGGAGTGTTGATATTTTATACAACACTCCACTGTTCCGAATGGTCATGGCTCGGACGCGTTTTGAGGCCATCCACAAATTCCTGCATTATAATGATAATGCACAGTGTCCCCCACAAAATGACCCCAACTTTGACCGTCTGTTCAAAGTTCGGCCGGTCATCGAACACTTCGCAAAAAGTTTGCTGAAGTGTACGTGCCCCAAAGGGACATCTGCGTGGATGAGTCCTTGGTTCATTTTAAGGGACGGCTCAGATTCCGCCAGTACCTGCCCAGCAAGAGGGCAAGGTACGGAATTAAACTCTACAAGCTGTGCGAGAGTACCTCAGGGTACACGCAAAGCTTTAGAGTTTACGAAGGAAAGGACACCAGGATTGAACCCCCTGAGTGTCCCCCCGTCCTGGGAGTGAGTGGGAAAATTGTGTGGGATTTGGTGCACCCACTGCTGGATAAAGGTTATCACCTTTACACCGATAACTTTTATTCCAGCGTCCCACTCTACAAATCCCTCTCTGCGCGAGGTACCGCAGCTTGCGGTACCGTCCGCAAAAATCAGAGAGGCCTCCCGAAGACGCTACTTGGGCAGATGCTCAGAAAGGGTGAGAGCAGAGCCCAATGTAGCGACCACCTGTTGGTGGTCAAGTACAAGGACAAGAGGGATGTCCTTCTCTTGACCACCATACATGGTGATGGCAGCGCCCTCAGCACTGTACGGGGTACCTCTACACAGGTCCGCAAACCGGACTGTGTACTGGGGTAGAATAAATACATGGGGGGTGTTGATCTCTCTGATCAACTCCTCCAACCGTACAGTGCTTTGAGAAAGGCCAAGGTGTGGTACAAGAAGCTGTCCGTGCACATCGTCCAAATGGCAATGCTCAACGCTTTCCTGCTGTCACGATGTGCACGCAACAGCGATACGACGTACCTTCAGTTCCAGGAGGTAGTGGTTAAGGCCCTGATGTTTGGCGCTCAGGAAACAGCGGGCCCCAGTACTTCTGGAACTGAAGGTGCTCGTATCATACCAGGTCAGCATTTCCCGGGGGTGGTCCCGCCAACTGGAAGCAAAGGTAAGCCGCAAAAAAGGTGCCGAGTGTGTTACAAAAGGGGAATACGCAAGGACACCACTTACCAATGCGACACCTGCCCCGAAAAACCTGGCCTGTGTATGAAGGATTGTTTCAAATTGTACCACACCTCAATGCACTACTAATTTACTTTACAGGAAAGATTAGTTCCAGAAGGGGGGCACATTTAGAAAAGTTCCTTGGGAGTCTACTTTCCAAAATTATGTCACTTGTGTTTTTTTTTTACTGTTTAGGCACATCAGGAGCTCTGCAAACGGAACATGACGCCCGCAGACCATTCCATCAGTCTGCATTCCAAAACGTCACGACTTCCCTTCTGAGCCCCGACTTGTGCCCAAACAGTTTTTTCCCACATATGGGGCACCAGTGTACTCAGTAAAAATTGGACAACAATTTTTGGTGTCCAATTTCTCCTCTTACCCTTGGGAAAATAAAAAATTGGGGACTAAAACATCATTTTTGTGAGGATAAAAGTAGGATTTTTTATTTTTACACCTGGGCATTATAAACTTTAGTGAAACACTTGGGGGTTCAAAATGCTCACCACACACCTAGGTAAGTTCCTTAGGGGGTCTAGTTTCCAAAATGGGGTCACTTGTGGGGGTTTCCACTGTTTAGGCACATGAGGGGCTCTGCTAACGGAACATGACGCCCGCAGACCATTCCATCAAAGTCTGCATTCCAAAACGTCACTGCTTCCCTTCTGCGCCCTGCCATGCGCCCAAACATTGGTTCCCCCCAACATATGGGGTATCAGCGTACTCAGGACAAATTGGACAACAACTTTTGTGGTCCAAGTTCTCCTGTTACCCTTTGGAAAATAAAAAATTGGGGACTAAAACATCATATTTGTGGAAATTTTTTTTTTTTTTTTATTCACGCCAGGGCATTATAAACTTTAGTGAAACACTTGGGGGTTCAAAGTGCTCACCACACACCTAGATAAGTTCCTTAGGGGGTCTAGTTTCCAAAATGGGGTCACATGTGGGGGGTTTCCACTGTTTAGGCACATCAGGGGCTCTGCTAACGGAACATGACGCCCGCAGACCATTCCATCAAAGTCTGCATTCCAAAACGTCACTGCTTCCCTTCCGAGCCCTGCCGTGTGCCCAAACAGTGTATCCCCCCAACATATGGGGTATCAGCGTACTCAGGACAAATTGGACAACCACTTTTGGGGTCCAATTTCTCCTCTTACCCTTGGGAAAATAAAAAATTGGGGACTAAAACATCACTTTTGTGGAAAAAAAAATATATATTTTTTTTCACGACAGGGCATTATAAACGTTAGTGAAACACTTGGGGGTTCAAAGTGCTCACCACACACCTAGATAAGTTCCGTAGGGGGTCTAGTTTCCAAAATGGGGTCACATGTGGGGGGTTTCCACTGTTTAGGCACATCAGGGGCCCTCCAAACGCGACATGGCGTCCGTTCGCAATTCCAGCCAATTTTGGTTTGGAAAAGTCAAACGGCGCTCCTTCCCTTTCAAGCCCTGCCGTGCGTCCAAACAGTGGTTCCCCCCCACATATGGGGTATCAGCGTACTCAGGACATGTTGGACAACAACTTTTGTGGTCCAATTTCTCCTCTTACCCTGGGGAAAATAAAAAATTGGGGACTAAAACATCATGCTTGTGGAAAAAATATGATTTTTTTTCTTCACGGCTCTACATTACAAACTTGCGTGAAGCACTTGAGGGTTCAAAGTGCTCACCACACATCTAGATAAGTTCCTTAGGGGGTCTAGTTTCCAAAATGGGGTCACATGTGGGGGGTTTCCACTGTTTAGGCACATCAGGGGCCCTCCAAACGCGACATGGCGTCCGTTCGCAATTCCAGCCAATTTTGGTTTGGAAAAGTCAAACTGCGCTCCTTCCCTTTCAAGCCCTGCCGTGCGCCCAAACAGTGGTTCCCCCCCACATATTGGGTATCAGCGTACTCAGGACATGTTGGACAACAACTATTGTGGTCCAATTTCTCCTCTTACCCTTGAGAAAATAAAAATTTGGGGACTAAAACATCATGTTTGTGGAAAAAATATGATTTTTTTTCTTCACGGCTCTACATTACAAACTTGCGTGAAGCACTTGAGGGTTCAAAGTGCTCACCACACATCTAGATAAGTTCCTTAGGGGTCTAGTTTCCAAAATGGGGTCACATGTGGGGGGTTTCCACTGTTTAGGCACATCAGGGGCCCTCCAAACGCGACATGGCGTCCGTTCGCAATTCCAGCCAATTTTGGTTTGGAAAAGTCAAACGGCGCTCCTTCCCTTTCAAGCCCTGCCGTGCGCCCAAACAGTGGTTCCCCCCCACATATGGGGTATCAGCGTACTCAGGACATGTTGGAAAACAACTTTTGTGGTCCAATTTCTCCTCTTACCCTTGAGAAAATAAAAATTTGGGGACTAAAATATCATGTTTGTGGAAAAAATATGATTTTTTTTCTTCACGGCTCTACATTACAAACTTGCGTGAAGCACTTGAGGGTTCAAAGTGCTCACCACACATCTAGATAAGTTCCTTAGGGGGTCTAGTATCCAAAATGGGGTCACATGTGGGGGGTTTCCACTGTTTAGGCACATCAGGGGCCCTCCAAACGCAACATGGCGTCCGTTCGCAATTCCAGCCAATTTTGGTTTGGAAAAGTCAAACGGCGCTCCTTCCCTTTCAAGCCCTGCCGTGCGCCCAAACAGTGGTTCCCCCCCACATATGGGGTATCAGCGTACTCAGGACATGTTGGACAACAACTTTTGTGGTCCAATTTCTCCTCTTACCCTTGAGAAAATAAAAATTTGGGGACTAAAACATCATGTTTGTGGAAAAAATATGATTTTTTTTCTTCACGGCTCTACATTACAAACTTGCGTGAAGCACTTGAGGGTTCAAAGTGCTCACCACACATCTAGATAAGTTCCTTAGGGGGTCTAGTTTCCAAAATGGGGTCACATGTGGGGGGTTTCCACTGTTTAGGCACATCAGGGGCCCTCCAAACGCGACATGGCGTCCGTTCGCAATTCCAGCCAATTTTGTTTGGAAAAGTCAAACGGCGCTCCTTCCCTTTCAAGCCCTGCCGTGCGCCCAAACAGTGGTTCCCCCCCACATATGGGGTATCAGCGTACTCAGGACATGTTGGACAACAACTTTTGTGGTCCAATTTCTCCTCTTACCCTTGAGAAAATAAAAATTTGGGGACTAAAACATCATGTTTGTGGAAAAAATATGATTTTTTTTCTTCACGGCTCTACATTACAAACTTGCGTGAAGCACTTGAGGGTTCAAAGTGCTCACCACACATCTAGATAAGTTCCTTAGGGGGTCTAGTTTCCAAAATGGGGTCACATGTGGGGGTTTCCACTGTTTAGGCACATCAGGGGCCCTCCAAACGCGACATGGCGTCCGTTCGCAATTCCAGCCAATTTTGGTTTGGAAAAGTCAAACGGCGCTCCTTCCCTTTCAAGCCCTGCCGTGCGCCCAAACAGTGGTTCCCCCCCACATATGGGGTATCAGCGTACTCAGGACATGTTGGAAAACAACTTTTGTGGTCCAATTTCTCCTCTTACCCTTGAGAAAATAAAAATTTGGGGACTAAAACATCATGTTTGTGGAAAAAATATGATTTTTTTTCTTCACGGCTCTACATTACAAACTTGCGTGAAGCACTTGAGGGTTCAAAGTGCTCACCACACATCTAGATAAGTTCCTTAGGGGGTCTAGTTTCCAAAATGGGGTCACATGTGGGGGGTTTCCACTGTTTAGGCACATCAGGGGCCCTCCAAACGCAACATGGCGTCCGTTCGCAATTCCAGCCAATTTTGGTTTGGAAAAGTCAAACGGCGCTCCTTCCCTTTCAAGCCCTGCCGTGCGCCCAAACAGTGGTTCCCCCCCACATATGGGGTATCAGCGTACTCAGGACATGTTGGACAACAACTTTTGTGGTCCAATTTCTCCTCTTACCCTTGAGAAAATAAAAATTTGGGGACTAAAACATCATGTTTGTGGAAAAAATATGATTTTTTTTCTTCACGGCTCTACATTACAAACTTGCGTGAAGCACTTGAGGGTTCAAAGTGCTCACCACACATCTAGATAAGTTCCTTAGGGGTCTAGTTTCCAAAATGGGGTCACATGTGGGGGGTTTCCACTGTTTAGGCACATCAGGGGCCCTCCAAACGCGACATGGCGTCCGTTCGCAATTCCAGCCAATTTTGGTTTGGAAAAGTCAAACGGCGCTCCTTCCCTTTCAAGCCCTGCCGTGCGCCCAAGCAGTGGTTCCCCCCCACATATGGGGTATCAGCGTACTCAGGACATGTTGGAAAACAACTTTTGTGGTCCAGTTTCTCCTCTTACCCTTGAGAAAATAAAAATTTGGGGACTAAAACATCATGTTTGTGGAAAAAATATGATTTTTTTTCTTCACGGCTCTACATTACAAACTTGCGTGAAGCACTTGAGGGTTCAAAGTGCTCACCACACATCTAGATAAGTTCCTTAGGGGGTCTAGTTTCCAAAATGGGGTCACATGTGGGGGGTTTCCACTGTTTAGGCACATCAGGGCCCTCCAAACGCAACATGGCGTCCGTTCGCAATTCCAGCCAATTTTGGTTTGGAAAAGTCAAACGGCGCTCCTTCCCTTTCAAGCCCTGCCGTGCGCCCAAACAGTGGTTCCCCCCCACATATGGGGTATCAGCGTACTCAGGACATGTTGGACAACAACTTTTGTGGTCCAATTTCTCCTCTTACCCTTGAGAAAATAAAAATTTGGGGACTAAAACATCATGTTTGTGAAAAAATATGATTTTTTTTCTTCACGGCTCTACATTACAAACTTGCGTGAAGCACTTGAGGGTTCAAAGTGCTCACCACACATCTAGATAAGTTCCTTAGGGGGTCTAGTTTCCAAAATGGGGTCACATGTGGGGGGTTTCCACTGTTTAGGCACATCAGGGGCCCTCCAAACGCAACATGGTGTCCGTTCGCAATTCCAGCCAATTTTGGTTTGGAAAAGTCAAACGGCGCTCCTTCCCTTTCAAGCCCTGCCGTGCGCCCAAACAGTAGTTCCCCCCCACATATGGGGTATCAGCGTACTCAGGACATGTTGGACAACAACTTTTGTGGTCCAATTTCTCCTCTTACCCTTGGGAAAAAAAAATTTGGGGACTAAAACATCATGTTTGTGGAAAAATTATGATTTTTTTTCTTCACGGCTCTACATTACAAACTTGCGTGAAGCACTTGAGGGTTCAAAGTGCTCACCACACATCTAGATAAGTTCCTTAGGGGGTCTAGTTTCCAAAATGGGGTCACATGTGGGGGGTTTCCACTGTTTAGGCACATCAGGGGCCCTCCAAACGCGACATGGCGTCCGTTTGCAATTCCAGCCAATTTGGTTTGGAAAAGTCAAACGGTGCTCCTTCCCTTTCGAGCCCTGCCGTGCGCCCAAACAGTGGTTCCCCCCCACATATGGGGTATCAGCGTACTCAGGACATGTTGGAGAACAACTTTTGTGGTCCAATTTCTCCTCTTACCCTTGGGAAAATAAAAATTTGGGGACTAAAACATCATGTTTGTGGAAAAAATATGATTTTTTTTCTTCACGGCTCTACATTACAAACTTGCGTGAAGCACTTGAGGGTTCAAAGTGCTCACCACACATCTAGATAAGTTCCTTAGGGGTCTAGTTTCCAAATGGGGTCACATGTGGGGGGTTTCCACTGTTTAGGCACATCAGGGGCCCTCCAAACGCGACATGGCGTCCGTTCGCAATTACAGCCAATTTGGTTTGGAAAAGTCAAACGGCGCTCCTTCCCTTTCGAGCCCTGCCGTGCGCCCAAACAGTGGTTCCCCCCCAACATATGGGGTATCAGCGTACTCAGGACATGTTGGAAAACAACTTTTGTGGTCCAATTTCTCCTCTTACCCTTGGGAAAATAAAAATTTGGGGACTAAAACATCATGTTTGTGGAAAAAATATGATTTTTTTTCTTCACGGCTCTACATTACAAACTTGCGTGAAGCACTTGAGGGTTCAAAGTGCTCACCACACATCTAGATAAGTTCCTTAGGGGGTCTAGTTTCCAAAATGGGTCACATGTGGGGGGTTTCCACTGTTTAGGTACATCAGGGGCCCTCCAAACGCGACATGTCGTCCGTTCGCAATTCCAGCCAATTTTGGTTTGGAAAAGTCAAACGGCGCTCCTTCCCTTTCAAGCCCTGCCGTGCGCCCAAACAGTGGTTCCCCCCCACATATGGGGTATCAGCGTACTCAGGATAAGTTGGACAACAACTTTTGTGGTTCAATTTCTCCTCTTACCCTTGGGAAAATAAAAATTTGGGGACTAAAACATCATGCTTGTGGAAAAAATATGATTTTTTTTCTTCACGGCTCTACATTACAAACTTGCGTGAAGCACTTGAGGGTTCAAAGTGCTCACCACACATCTAGATAAGTTCCTTAGGGGTCTAGTTTCCAAAATGGGGTCACATGTGGGGGGTTTCCACTGTTTAGGTACATCGGGGCCTCTCCAAACGCGACATGGCGTCCGTTCTCAATTCCAGCCAATTTTGGTTTGGAAAAGTCAAACTGCGCTCCTTCCATTCCGAGCTCTGCCGTGTGCCCAAACAGTGGTTTTGCCTCACATATGGGGTATCGGCGTACTCAGGAGAAATTGCACAACAACTTTATCAGTCCTTTTTCTCCTTTTTCCCTTGTGAAAATAAAAAAAATGTTTGTAAAAGATCATTTTTGTGACTAAAAAGTAAAATGTTAATTTTTTCCTTCCATGTTGCTTCAGCTCCCGTGAAGCACCTGAAGGGTTAATAAACTTCTTGAATGTGGTTTTGAGTACCTTGAGGGGTGTAGTTTTTAGAATGGTGTCACTTTTGGGTATTTTCTGCTATATAGACCCCTCAAAGTGACTTCAAATATGAGGTGGTCCCGAAAAAAAATGGCTTTGTAAATTTTGTTGTAAAAATGAGAAATCGCTGGTCAACTTTTAACCCTTATAATTTCCTAACAAAAAAAAATTTTGTTTCCAAAATTGTGCTGATGTAAAGTAGACATGTGGGAAATGTTATTTCTTAACTATTTGTGTGACATATTTCTCTGTTTTAAGGGAATAAAAATTCAAAGTTTGAAAATTGCAAAATTTTCAAAATTTTTGCCATATTTGCGTTTTTTTCATAAATAAATGCAAGTTATATGGAAGAAATTTTACCACTATCATGAAGTACAATATGTCACGAGAAAACAATCTCAGAATCGCGAAGATCCGTTGAAGCGTTCCAGAGTTATAACCTCATAAAGAGACAGTGGTCAGAATTGTAAAAATTGGCCCGGTCATTAACGTGCAAACCACCCTTGGGGGTGAAGGGGTTAAGGCAACAATGTAAATTTTATTACAGATAATTATATGAAAAATAATATAAAAACTAAACAAAAATGTAAGCATATAATGCAAAAATAAATTGCACCTAATATGCAACCCCGAAATAATACTAATCAAAAATTAACATACACCTATTGCAAAAAATCAAAACCACATGGTGCCAGTAAAAGAACAATCACCATGACCCAGAAATATGTACAAAAGAAAAGTCCCAGTGAACCTAGTGATACCAAATTATGGTATATTACCTGGAAAAACCTGGGGGAGGAAAATTGTGGCGGTGATAACGCAGCCTAGAACGCGCCCCGACGCGCGTTTTGGAAAGTCTTCCTTCGTCAGGGGGATTTTTTGCAATAGGTGTATTTCGGGGTTGCATATTAGGTGCAATTTATTTTTGCATTATATGCTTACATTTTTGGTTAGTTTTTATATTATTTTTCATATAATTGTCGCACTCATTGGTCATAGATGATATAATTGCTTCTTTTGACACCTATTTTTTTGGGTGGACATTTATATATGTTTTCACTATTGTGGACCAGTATATAGTATCACAATTCCCATGCACTATTTGTATACTTACCTGTTTCTATTTTGTTAAATACTGGGGTATTGGATATTTAGTGGTGTGTGTTCACGCTCCTTTTTATCTTGTAATTGATGCTTGTGCTATTTATACATGTTTGTATTATCTGTAATAAAATTTACATTGTTGCCTTAAACTGCCTGGGTGTTAGTTTTTGACTTTCCCCCTGTTCCTTTGCACTTGGGTGTCCATTTCACAAGTAGCTGTGAAAGGCCCGTTTGTGTACTTCTATATTGTTTGCAACCAATGTATTGTATACGGATGGAAGCACGTCACTGTAATAGATTTTAGTAAATTGAAAATAGAATAAAGCAGCACCAATTTTAGAAAAATGACAAGGATGAGCCAGTGACAGACACTCAGCAGAGTACACGCAGCGGTGGTTGAAGTAAGTGGAGCGGGATCTACACTCCTACCAAAAATTTAAACCTCAGACTAGAGTGAACAGTGAACACAACTGTTCACTTGCTGTGAAAGGCCTTTTTGTGGACTTCTATTATGTTTGCAAGCAATGTATTGTATTTTGATGGAAGAGCGTCACACTAATAGATTTTAGTAAATTGAAAATAGAATAAAGCAGCACCAATTTTAGAAAAATGACAAGGATGAGCCACTGACATACACTCAGCAGAGTACACGCAGCGGTGGTTGAAGTAAGTGGAGCGGGATCTACACTCCTACCAAAAATTTAAACCTCAGACTAGAGTGAACAGTGAACACAACTGTTCACTTGCTGTGAAAGGCCTTTTTGTGGACTTCTATTATGTTTGCAAGCAATGTATTGTATTTTGATGGAAGAGCGTCACACTAATAGATTTTAGTAAATTGAAAATAGAATAAAGCAGCACCAATTTTAGAAAAATGACAAGGATGAGCCAGTGACAGACACTCAGCAGAGTACACGCAGCGGTGGTTGAAGTAAGTGGAGCGGGATCTACACTCCTACCAAAAATTTAAACCTCAGACTAGAGTGAACAGTGAACACAACTGTTCACTTGCTGTGAAAGGCCTTTTTGTGGACTTCTATTATGTTTGCAAGCAATGTTTGTATTTTGATGGAAGAGCGTCACACTAATAGATTTTAGTAAATTGAAAATAGAATAAAGCAGCACCAATTTTAGAAAAATGTCAAGGATGAGCCAGTGACAGACACTCAGCAGAGTACACGCAGCGGTGGTTGAAGTAAGTGGAGCGGGATCTACATTCCTACCAAAAATTTAAACCTCAGACTAGAGTGAACAGTGAACACAACTGTTCACTTGCTGTGAAAGGCCTTTTTGTGGACTTCTATTATGTTTGCAAGCAATGTATTGTATTTTGATGGAAGAGCGTCACACTAATAGATTTTAGTAAATTGAAAATAGAATAAAGCAGCACCAATTTTAGAAAAATGACAAGGATGAGCCAGTGACAGACACTCAGCAGAGTACACGCAGCGGTGGTTGAAGAAGTAACTGGAGCGTGATCTGCATTTAAAAAAAAAAATACCTCACAGACTGCAGTGAACACTGAAACACAACTGTTCACTATCTGTGAAAGGCTCCTTTCTGTACTTCTATAGTGTTTGCAACCAATGTATTGTATACGGATGGAAGCGCATCACACTATAATTTCTATTGAATGGAGCAGCTAGAATTACACTAAAGAAAAAAAAAAAAAAGAGTCTGTGAGTGACACGTGCAGATGCCTACAGACAGCGTTGGATGCAGAGCAAACTGCAGCGTCACCTGCACTCTCACACACACACCTTGCACAGAGCTGTTAAAACAACACTGCAAGGCAAAAGGAAGCTTTACACAGCGGTTGGTAAACTAGCCTGCCTAAAGCAAAGTACACAAAATCGCAATCTCTAACTGTCCCTCAGAGTCAGCAGAGCAGCGTTCTGTCCCTATCTGAATTCACAGCACAGTGACGCTAAAATGGCGGCGGCGCCTTTTATAGTGCATTCTGACATCATTTCAGCAGCCAATCACAGCCATGCCATTAGTTAAGATGACCGCAGCATTACAGGATGTGCCCACACTTCGTAGGATTCCTCATTGGCTGACTAAAATCACACTGCCTCTCAAAGAATTATGGGAACTTCCGATTCCCGGTATACGATATATGAAAAATATCGGAACTAAGTATCGGAATTCCGATACAGCGAATATCAGCCGATACCCGATACTTGCGGTATCGGAATGCTCAACACTACTCTCCATTATTAACCGGGCTTATTGTCACCGTGCAATCAACGGTGACATTAACCCCTTATTACCCCACTTGCCACCGCTACAGGGCAAGTGGGAAGAGCCGGGTAAAGTGCCACAATTGGCACATCTTTTGATGCGCCAAATGTGGGGCTGCTGCAGCCTGGTATTATCAGGCTGTTGAGGGCCAAAATCCATGGGCCTTGACAGTCTTTTAATACCAGGCCGCAGCAGTCTGCATTTTACTTGGCTGGTTAACAAAAATAGGGGGACCCCTACGCCGTTTTTTTTTCGAGGGGATCCCCTATTTTTGTTAACCAGCCAAGCTAAGCAGACTGCTGTGGCCTGGTATTATCAGGCTGGCAAGGTCCATGGATATTGGATCCTTACCAGCCTGAAAAACCAGGCCTCAGCAGTCTGCTTCATCTGGCTGGTTAACAAAAATAGGGGGGACCCACGCCAATTTTTTTCGAGGGGATCCCCTATTTTTGTTAACCAGCCAAGATATGCAGACTGCTGTGGCCTGGTATTATCAGGCTGGCAAGGTCCATGGATCTTGGCTCCTTAACAGCCTGAAAAACCAGGCCTCAGCAGTCTACTTCATCTGGCTGGTTAACAAAAATAGGGGGACCCCACGCCAATTTTTTTCGAGGGGATCCCCTATTTTTGTTAACCAGCCAAGATATGCAGACTGCTGTGGCCTGGTATTATCAGGCTGGCAAGGTCCATGGATCTTGGCTCCTTAACAGCCTGAAAAACCAGGCCTCAGCAGTCTGCTTCATCTGGCTGGTTAACAAAAATAGGGGGGACCCCACGCCAATTTTTTTCGACGGGATCCCCTATTTTTGTTAACCAGCAAAGATAAGAAGATTGCTGTGGCCTGGTATTATCAGGCTGGCAAGCAGGGTCGGACTGAGCCACCGGGACACCGGAGAAACCTCCGTTGGGCCCCAGCTCCTGCGTGGTGGGCCCTGATTTGAAAGGATAGGTCGCGGGGCAGAGGGGGCGGTGGCCCCAGGCCCCGCACTCTGAGGGGGCCCACCCGGAGCTACGCTACAGTAACTGTATCGGCGTGCACAGCATGCCGATACAGTTACATTCTGCGGCAGAGCAGGGAGAATCGCTCTCCCTGCTCTGCCGCCCGGAAGCTATGGGGCCTGAACAGGCGGTGGGGGGGCCCGGTGCCAGCAGTGGGCCCCCAACCGTCATCGGAGGGTCAGCTGTATCGGCATGGGTACGGTTGGGGCGAGGATATGGGTGTGATTAGCTGTGAAATGGGTGTGGTCGGGGCATGGCTTAAAATTTGCAGCGGCGCGCTATGCGCGCCGCAGCCTTTAACCCTCTTTCCTGTCTTCAAAATTTGGGAGGTATGCTGTATGACCTCCCTACAACTTCTGGGCATGCTCCTGATGAGCGCGACGGATGGTCTCCTGAGGGATCTCCTCCCACACCTGGACTAAAGCATCCACCAACTCCTGGACTCTGTGGTGCAACGTGGCATGGCCTAAAATTTGCTGCAGCAGGCACAGCGTGCCAGTCTTTGTCCCTCTTTCCCTTCTTCAAAGGTTGGGAAGTATGATGGTGGGCCCCAAGAATCATTTTTCTCTGGTGGGCCCAAGGTACTCCAGTCCGACGCTGCTGGCAAGGTCCATGGATATTGGCTCCTTAACAGCCTTAAATACCATGCCTCAGCAGCAGGGGCGTACATAGAAATCATGGGGCCCCATAGCAAAAGTCTGAATGGGCCCCCCCCCCAAAAAAAAAAAAACCCAGAGCCATTGTAAATGTAAAGTGCCAGCACAGTGAGGGGACACATTAAACAAAAAAATGTATTATGCCCCCATAGATTGTGCCCCCATAGTTGCTCCATAGATCATGCCCCCATAGATTGTGCCCCCATAGATGCTCCATAGTATAGGCCCTTATGCTGCCGCAGCTGCTGCAACCAAAAAAAAAAAAGACATACTCAGCTCTCGTCGCTGGGGGCCAGGTGCCCGTGTCCTGAGCAGGGGGTGACACCAGGTGCCGATGTCACCGCTCGCTCAGGGCCCCGGCACCTGAGATATTTACCTGTCCTCTCTCCACTGCTGAGCGCCGCTGTCTTCGGGGTCCTCCAGCAGTGAATGATCAGGCAGAGGGCGCGGCGCGCACTAACGACGTCATCGAGCCTCTGACCTGAACATTGCAGCAAGAGGACGCGAGCAACGGTGGAACGGGACAGGTAAATATCCCTTATACTCACCCTTCCACCGGCGCGGTCTCTGCAGCCCTTGCTCTTCTCCCGCGGTCTCCGCCGCCAGTGTTCAGCGGTCACGCAGGACCGCTCATTAAAGTCATAAATATGTGCATATTCATGACTGTAATGAGCGGTACCACCTGACCGCTGAACACAGGCGTCGGAGACCGTGGGAGAAGAGCAGGGGCTGCAGAGACCGCACCAGGAGGGGTGAGTATATAGAAGAGCTGCGCTCCCCCTCCCCCGCCGACCCCCTGGTAGTACTGTGTCAGCACAGCTACCCGACCGTCGCGGGCCCCCTCACCTGTCCGGGCCCCATAGCAGCTGCATGGTCTGCTTCATTCACGGTACGCCACTGCTCAGCAGTCTGCTTCATCAGGCTGGTTAACAAAAATAGGGGGGACCCAACGCCATTTTTTTTTCGAAGGGAACCCCTATTTTTGTTAATCAGTTCCCTCTGACGTCACTGATTGTGTCCTGGCTGACCTGAAGTGAAAGTGGAAAGCAATCAATTAAGCTTTCCACTTCCTCTCCTGTCAGCCAGGAGAGGAACTCATTCATTTGGGGGTTTACTGTGAGGCTGCAGCATTAGCTGCGGTCCCTGCAGTAAACATTAACCCTTTCTGAAGGATTACACCGTGGGACCTGACTGTGCATGGGATAGGTAAGAATAATTTTGCTTTTTTATTTTATTTTTATTACAGGAAATGGTTTTTGCAGTAAAATAAAAGATGGTCAAAAACATGTGTCTTTATTTCATTAAAATGATTTTTAATTAAAGTGTGTGTGTTTTATTTTTATTTCATGCAATAGGATTAATAATTGATAGTTGTCTAATTGACAGCTCTCAATTATTAACCTGGCTTAAGGTCACCTTTCAATAGAAAGGTGGCTTTAACCCCATATTAACCCATTCGCCACCGCTACAGGGCAATGGGAATAGACGGGCAAAGTGCCGAAAAGGGCGAATCTAATTATAGATTTGTCTTTTCTGGGGTGTCTGGAGCCAGATGTTAGTAGCCAGGGGGGGGCCAAAAATAATGGTCCCTTTCTGGGCTATTATCTGCCCCCACTCGCTGGCTTTGTCTGTCTGGTTGCGAAAATAGGGCGGGAGCCCACGCATTTTTTTTCAACAATTTTACACCTCATATATATATACATGTCATTGAATTTGTGACACATATATATATATATATTTATATTTATAGTTCATACACTTCTACATAGTATAATAGCCGCTAATTCAATTGCCGGCTTTTGTGAAAATGCAGAACCCGACATGAAATGACACTTGGTTTACATAGAGTTAACCATGTCATTTCAAGTTGTTTGATCTGTTGTTTTGCATTAACAATTACATCAGTCTATGTGTGCAAAATTTCACACCTGTAGGGGTTAATTAAAGGTATAAATTCGTAGCAAAAAAGTCCGTTTTTTTTTACAACGAATTTACACCTTTAATTAACCCCTACAGGTGTGAAATTTTGCACACATAGACTGATGTAATTGTTAGTGCAAATCAGATATCAAACTACATGAAAAGACATGGTTAACTCTATGTAAACCAAGTGTCATTTCATGTCGGGTGCTTCTGTCTTTTCACAAAAGCCGGCTTTACCCGGCAATTGAGTCAGAGGCTATTATACTATGTAGAAGTGTATAAACTATAAATATATGTATATATATGTCACAATGACATGTATATATATATAATATATATATATATATGTATTCTATGTGTGTTTATTTAGTGTTTACAAGGAAAGAAAGAGGTTTTTTTAGTTACGATATTTCTGTCCCATAGACTTACATTGGATTTCCGGTATCGGTATCGGGTATCGCCGATATTTTTTGGATATCGGCGATACCATTACGATACCGATACTTTTGGATATCGGAAAGTATCGCTCAACACTAATGGTGAATAATACTCCCACCTAAGATTATTAAAAATTTCAGCCACAGAGCATGGGAATCAATACCCCCACAGAAGATTTTTAAAAATGTCATCTTAGGGCATGGGGAACAATACTCACACAGAAGACTGGAATACATTTCATCTTCAGAATATGGGGACCAATACCCCAACAGAAGATTTTAATATATTTCCGCATAACAGCATGAGGCATGATACCCCTACCAGGGCTTCCATCAGGGCATTACTGCCCTTACTGGTGTATTGAGCCCAGTGAGCAGAAGGGACTGGGCCCCTTCTCTTCTGCTCACCGGGCCCTATCGGCAGGATTCTGCCGGTTCAGTAACTGAACATGTGTCCTTGGATGCACAGTAGGCGATGAAGAGTTTACCTGAAAAAATATTGTTTAAAGCAGGCAACCAGGCTTGTATTAGGGCATATTAGCACCTCTTTCCATTAGACGATTATGCACCTTTTTTGTTTTGCCCCTTAAAATTTCAGCCACAGAGCATGGGGAACAATACCCCCACAAATGTTACCCCTAGAGGCAATGGGGGCCTGAAATTTTTTGCTGTAAAAAGGTCATAGTAATGGGAAGGATACTGCAACAGGAAGCAAAATTGTGGCAAGAGCAGGAAAATTCCCCGGCAAAGAAATGTGGATATGGAAGGTGTTGTGTCACTGATGATGGCATTATCAGTGCTGGAGTTACACCTTGTTGGTATGGGGCGCCAGCCAGGGCCGTGAGGCACTCTGTCTGTGTCGGACAGTTCTTCAAGGTAGGTCACGGGGCCGCGACCCAGTCCGTGGCCCTGGGCGACCAATAATATATCAAGAAAAGTCATAGAGAATAGTTTATAGGGGAATAAGTCTTGCCCCACCCTTGGTACTCGGCAATAAAAGAAAATGGCCGACGCTGCGATTCAGATACACTGGCTCGGTTGGTGATGCAGCAGAGATGTTACAGCTCTCCACGGGTAGAGCTAGCCCCAGGGCAGTTATAGAGTTAATGAAGATGGTGGTAATGGTTGTAGTGCAGGGTAGATGTTGTAGTGCAGGGTAGTTTGGGGTACACTTTACCCAGACCCCCTTCTTGTGTACCTTCTCAGGTCGTCTCTCTCTGCGATGGCTCTCGCCTCTCCTGCCCTGCACCTTACACACGGTGTCCCAAGCCAGCAGCCTCAGATCCTGTCGGGTGATGATATCCTGGTCCCCTTGATCCTATGTGGCTACCTTTTCGGTGAATGTGTGTGGATTTGGCTGTCGAACATACAGTCACAGCAGCCTACGGTTTGCTAGCTGAGTCCTACAGTCTCTTCACTAGTCTGGGGCCGGTCCCCCAATGCACCCTGGTCCTTCCCTCCGACTATGATTGGTCTTGATTCGGTCGCCATGGGTGGATTCTTCACTTCCCTGGCCCCTAGAACCCTTCTTTAGTCAGGAGCTCCTTTCCTCAGTACTGCTCCTCTCAACTCCTCTCACCAACTGACTACTTTCCATTCCAACTGTCACACTCACTTTCCTGTCTGAACTGGGGCTCATTTCCTTTTCATGTTGGGTCCGTGGCCCACACAGTCAAATGCAGTTTCCAAAGCTTTACTCACAGTTCTGGTGTGTCATGTCCAGGTGAGGGATCCAGCCAGCTTCCATGCAGATGGAGAACACCTTTCCAGAACTCCCTGTAACTATGTGCCTTCCCTAACCGTCTCACTGTACTGATTCCCACTCCTGCTTCCTTCCCAGGACCACACAAACAGTGTCCCAGTCCAGCAGCTGCGAATCCTGTCGGACAACATGACCCAGGCGTTTCCTTGATTCTATATAGCTTCCTTCCCGGAGAAGATGATTGTGGTTGTTGGCTGTGACCCTAAAGCTGTCGGCTTGCTAGCTGAGTCCTGTTGTACACTCCATTAGGCTAGGGGCCGAGACCCTTCTGCGACCTGGATTCTCCCAGCTGACGTCCATCAGCCTGGAACGAGCCCCACGGGTAGCCTTCAGCTCAGCCGTGCCTCTGAGAAATCCCTTTACTCTTCAGAGAGCTTCCTTCTGTCTTTCTCTCTGTTCAGCAGCTCCTGAGGAAAAAGAAAGTTTCTTTACTTGGGTGGGGTCTGATCCATGCAGCCTCCGGTCTGTGTGGAAGCACTTGGGTTCCTTTGCAGGGTTCCTTTGCAGGGCTAAATTTGCTGTCCGTTGCTTCCAACCGCGATGGGAGCAAGGGCATATGAGGTCACTCCCTGTGACATGGTTGCAGTTGGAGCAGCCTGAATTATAGCTGCCTGCAGAACTTCATCCGGTTAAATTACCTTGGATGGCGCAACTGCAGCCTGGGGAATTGACGGCACTGTGGCAGCCGGTGTCACTGTCATCTGCTGTGGAGGCGGTGGTGTTGCTGGCGTTGGAACTGCAGCGACTGCTGCCCCCTGGTGGTGGCGTGTAGTCAGCTCGGCAGGGATCCGGCGCACGTGGAGCGCATACCATCCCCTCGCACCAAGATGGCGGGTGAAGGAGACGTGCTCTCCCGGGAACAGATCGCGCTCCGGATGTCCCCGTATCAGATGGGCCTCAACATCCCGCCGGTTCACAAAAAGCTCCGGGCCTTCCGTGAGTCCTGGATGAAGCCAAACCCCCGCTCCAAGTCGAAGCTGAGGACTTGGCCCCACCCAATTGAATTCAGGTGCTCCAGGGTTTTCCCCAGAGCCTGGGTCTTACCCACGAGGTTGCTCTCCTCTAGGGCTTCTCACTGGGCTTGCCGGTCTTTCTCTTCTTGCGCCAGCTTCTGCATCCGCCGTCAGCAAAACTCCATAGAGGTGATGGGGAACCCCATAAGATCAGTCCCATCATCATCATCCCAGATTGGGACCTCTGGCTTGTATTTCACCATGGGAGGTGGCTACGGTATCAGACAGGTTCTAGTATGCCCCCCTGCTGAATGATGTTACGGTCCCAGGCCACGTCCAGTACCAGCAGGCCAGACTTTGGGGTTGGCAGTAGCCCGATAGGACCCAGCCACTCCTCCCATGACCCAGGGGTGCTGCCCGTACCTGCGCTCCTGGTGCAGTGGACATTGGTCGTCGCCTCCAGTGGCGAAGAGACTGGAACTGCTTGTAACGGGGATGAAGGCTCCGTGTCATCAGGTACCGGTGGTGCGGGTACTGGAGCTTCAGGTACCGGTGGCGTGGATTCCTGGGTATTGACAGCTTGACGGCTTGTCTCCTCCGCTCCAACAATGACTGCTTCCTCTCCAGACGGCAGGCCAGTTCTTGGATTTCACGTTCCACACCGGCCAGGTCAACATCCTCCTGGGAGCTGGAGCCTGATTCTTCAGAACCGGAGAAATTCTTTTCCTACTTCCTGCACTCCTCAGGCCTCCCTCCTCTCTCCATGATGGTTGCCTGGTGTATTGGCTTCTCCTTGGCTCTCTGTCCTGCCACTGAGCTTCTCTCCACCCCCGAGGGGCGGAGTCTTTTTCCTTTGCCGCCATACCAAGCTAGGATACGGACCCCCTTAGCGGTTAGCCACGATGCAGTTGCATAGAAGTACAGACAGGGGAGGTTCATTTTGTTTTGCGCTCTTTCTTGTGTACCGCCCACGATGGCATGCCTCACTGCACACCTCATGGAAACCGCCATGGCAGCCATCTTTATAGTCCAAATCACAGTCCAATAGGTTTACTCCTTTACACATTCTGTTAGGTGCACAAGAAGGGTCGGTTCATCCTGTTCGTGACGCCAAAATGGATCGCCCGCCAGGGCAGTGGGGTACTCGTGCTGGGCCGGTGTCTTAAAGGGATGTGTCACGGCAGCAGTGACCCAGTCCATGGCCCTGGGCATCCAATAAAAGGGGAATATTTACAGGGGATGATAAAGAGTTTGTATTGAAGTGTTCGTGAGGCCACCTGTGGTTTCTGGTCAGAGGTGACCAGCGCTGCAGTCCAGATCCTCTGAGACTGGTGGTATGATGCAGCAGAGTTGGAATAGCTCTCCACAGGCAGAGCTTGCTGTCCCAGAGCAGATGTATGTTGTAGAAAAAAATGGTGCTGGTAGATGTAGCAGTGTGGAGTGGGTGCCGCAGGAAGAATTTGAGAAGACACAGTCAGATGCAGTTTCCAAAGCTTTACTCACAGTTCTTGGGTGCACAGATGCCCGCTTGGTGCCACGTCCTCAAGGTGAGGGATCAAGCCAACTTCCCGGCATATGGAGAACACCTTTCCAGAACTCCCTGTCAGTATGTGCCTTCCCTGGCCGTATCACTGTGCTGATTCCCATTTCTGCTTCCTTCCCAGCACCACACAAACAGTGTCCCAGTCCAGCAGCTGCGAATCCTGTCGGACAACGTGACTGAGACGTTTCCTTGATTCTATATAGCTGTCTTCCCAGAGAAGATGATTGTGGTTGTTGGCTGTGACCCCTAAAGCTGTCGGCTTGCTAGTTGAGTCCTGTTGTACATTCCATTAGGCTAGGGGCCGAGACCCTTCTGTGAACTGGATTCTCCCAGCTGACGTCCATCAGCCTGGAACGAGCCCCACGGGTGGCCTTAAGCTCAGCCGTGCCTCTGAGAAATCCCTTTCCTCTTCAGAGAGCTTCCTTCTGTCTTTCTCTCTGTTCAGCAGCTCCTCCAGACTAGAAGCCTGCTGCACGATCGTATCTCTTCCAGCCTTCCCCTAGGGGAAGGTTGACTATGCACGTCTTTCCCCTCCTTCCCCTATGGGAAGACTCACTCTTACTTCCCTCTACTCTCCTGCTCTAACCCTCCAGCTCCACCCACCATCTGACACCCTTTCCTAGCTAGCAGGCATGCGATAGAAAATGCTACTAGTGTGTGTGAGGATGCAGTGTTGTCAGAGCCAGGTTCAGTGTCTCCATCTTACCTGAAAGGTGGGATACCACATATCTGGCTGAGATGCAGTATCTCTGTTGTGACTGGACCCTCAGGGGCACCACACCCCCTCCTTACCTGAGAGCTAAGTACCACACCTCTGGCTGAGGTGCAGTACCTCTGTGGTGACTGGTCCCTTAGGGGAGCCACAGGTACGTCACATTTGAGGTGGTGAGATGGAAGTCAGAAGTGACGCTGCAGCACAGGCAGGCAAGCAGCAGTGTGGGATTGCCAAAAGCGCTGACACACTGCACACACTTTCTGCACTCAATCAGACATATTTGGACAGGTCTTTAGGAAGCTCTGCACCACAAAGTTGAGCACATGTGCCCGGCAAGGGATATGCTAGGTCCAGAGCTGCTACCAGATTTCGCCCATTATAGCACACTACATGGCCGAGCTAGTGGTTCATGGACACAAACCACTGATCTGTCTGCTGTCTCATCCCTGTCTACAGTTCCTGCATGGTGTAGGATTTGTCCCCAAACAAATGAGGTGCAGAACAGCCTGCTGGCGTTTCCCCCTGACTGTGTTGAAATTGGTGGTGGAGGGTTCACTGTGTCCAGATGAGGAGGTGGTAGATGAAGCAGAGTAGGAGAAGGAAGAGGCAACATGGACTGAGAAATGTCCAGCAATCCTCAGTGGTGGTAGGACATTTGCTGGAATGCCTTCTGCCTCTGTCCCAGAAATCAGTACATTGACCCAGTGTGCAGTTAGGGAGATGTAATGTCCCTGCCCATGCTTACTGGTCCTTGTATCTGTTGTAATATGGACCTTGCCAGTGATGGCATTGCACAGTGCACAACTTATCTTGTCAGAAATGTGTGTGTGCAGAGCAGGGATGGGGATGGCCCGCCTGGCGAAGTAGTGGAAGCTAGAACAACATACTGTGGGGCAAACACCAACATATTTTTTTTTAAACTAGCAGTCTCCACCAGCCAGAATGGCAGCATTTCAGACACCAGTAATTTTGAAATGCTAACATTGAGGCATATGGCTTGTGGGTGGATAGAGTGGAATTTCCTCTTTCTCTCAGGGATTTGGGGGGTGGAGAGCTGAAAACTTCCATGGGACAGTGTGGACATGGTCGGTGACTTCTGGTGCTCGTGGTGTTGTTGTCAGATCCTCTTTTTGCAGGGAGGCTGGTGACCCAGTTGAATGTGACTGAGAGGAAGTGCAGAAAATGAGGGAGCAGGAGGAAGCTCAGATTTGTAATGCTTTTTGAAACATGTACTTCACTGCACTTCGTGCTTGGATTTGAGATACCTTATCATGCAGGTGGTGCTCAGGTTTAAAACATTTACGCCACGCTTCAGGCTCTGTTGGCACAGCCTGCAAACTACTTGTTGCTTGTCATCAGTACATTGTGTGAAGAAATCCCACTCCAGGGAGCTTCTTTGAGCTGGCTTTTGTGGGGTTATCCCATTGGCGCGGGGCCAGAAGTAGATGACGTACCGGCTATGGGACGGCCACTGTCCTTTTCCCCTGCTTTCTCTTTTTGATGTGCTACTGGGCCAGCCTGACCCCCTCTTCTTCATCTGAACTGACCACGCCACTCCGATGGCCTTGACTCCATGTGGGGTCTAGGGCCTCAACGTCCCCAGCATCATCTACCACACAGTTCTGACCCCTGCTTGATGGTCGGTGCATTGCAGAAAGCCGCAGCAGTTGGCAACGGGTTTTCCTCACCATGATAAGTGTGCTACCGTGGTACACTGACTGTGTGCACTGGCCTTCCCACGTACTCATCCTCTGACAGAACGAGTGGTTGGGAATCAGTGCACTCAGTCTCTTCCATTTCTGGGGCAGGGCCGGGAGAATGAGCCATGGGATCCTAGCCAATGAACGCACCAAACAGCAGAAGAGACTGCTACATAACTTGGGGCTCACACTGCTTAGATGCTTTGCATGAGGGTGAGGTTGAAAAACAATGACTAAGACCCTCATCTGCTAACTGAACGCTTTCTGCCAGAGACCGAGTTGAAGAAAATGTGAAGGACTGGAGGCACTCACAGTGATCCAATCTAACACGACCTCCATATGTTCTGGCCTCGCCATTCATTCTACTGTGCTGGGGCCTATTAAATAACGATGAATGGCATTGCCTGTGTGCACCTCAGGCAGGTGTTGAAGTTAGACATGTAACAGTCGCAGATAGACCACATCCTCTCTCTGTGGCAGCTACACCATCACCACAAGCAGCACCAAGACCATGTCCACGTCCCCTATTTGCTGCTCTCCTCATGTTTTCCCCCTTAAAAATACCTTGTATGGAAGAGGCTGGATACTGGCACTCTACTAAAGGCTATTACGATACAGAGAAATTGTTTTTATGGCAGCAGACCAATAGGATTTTTTGTCAAAGAACAGGATTCTTATCAACAGACCAATAGGATTTTTGGTCAGAGAACTAGATTTTTATGCAACCGAGCGATACGATTTTTTTTGTCAGAGAACTAGATTTTTATGCAACAAATAGGATTTTTTGTCAGGGAAGAAAAATTTTATACAGCAGAGTAATGTGAATTTTTGCCAAAGAGCTACATTTCTATGCAACAGAACAACATGGGCGTACCCACCGTGGGGCGGGGGGGCAACTGCCCCCCCTAGAAGCAGGGGCGCACAGTGCTTGATCCGGCCCGTCGGCCCCGCCGACACTGAACTGACAGTTCAGTGCTGGCGGGCCCTTTAATCGCGGGCGGAATGAGTGAGGAAGGCCTTGCAGCCTTCCATATGCAGCACAGGCGACGTGATCGTCATCACTCCGCCTGCGCGCCCTGATGACGTCACGCAGCCTGTGCCAGGAGAAGATGGAGTCAAGCACGTTTCTTCAGAGCAGCGGGGAGATAGGTGAGTACTGGCTTTTTTTTTTTGACGCCGAGCCCGGCCTATGGGGATTATGCTGCCTATGGGGATTATGCTGGCTATGGGGATTATGCTGGCTATGGGGATTATGCTGGCTATGGGGGGATTACGCTGGCTATGGGGATTATGCTGGCTATGGGGGGATTATGCTGGCTATGGGGATTATGCTGGCTATGGGGGATTACGCTGGCTATGGGGATTATGCTGGCTATGGGGGGATTATGCTGGCTATGGGGATTATGCTGGCTATTGTGGGATTATGCTGGCTATGGGGGGATTATGCTGGCTATGGGGAATTATGCTGGCTATTGTGGGATTATGCTGGCTATTGTGGGATTATGCTGGCTATTGGGGGATTATGCTGGCTATGGGGGTGAGTACTGGCTTTTTTTTTTTGACGCCGAGCCCGGCCTATGGGGGATTATGCTGCCTATGGGATTATGCTGGCTATGGGGATTATGCTGGCTATGGGGATTATGCTGGCTATGGGGGGATTACGCTGCTATGGGGATTATGCGGGCCCTATGGGGATTATGCTGGCTATGGGGGATTATGCTGGCTATGGGGGATTACGCTGGCTATGGGGATTATGCTGGCTATGGGGGGATTATGCTGGCTATGGGGATTATGCTGGCTATGGGGGATTACGCTGGCTATGGGGATTATGCTGGCTATGGGGGATTACGCTGGCTATGGGGATTATGCTGGCTATGGGGGGATTATGCTGGCTATGGGGATTATGCTGGCTATGTGGGATTATGCTGGCTATGGGGGGATTATGCTGGCTATGGGGGATTATGCTGGCTATTGTGGGATTATGCTGGCTATTGTGGGATTATGCTGGCTATTGGGGATTATGCTGGCTATGGGGGGTGAGTACAACTGCAACAGACCAATAGGATTTTTGGTCAGAGAACTAGATTTTTATGCAACTGAGCGATACGATTTTTTTTGTCAGAGAACTAGATTTTTATGCAACAAATAGGATTTTTTGTCAGGGAAGAAAAATTTTATACAGCAGAGTAATGTGAATTTTTGCCAAAGAGCTACATTTCTATGCAACAGAACAACATGGGCGTACCCACCGTGGGGCGGGGTGGGCAACTGCCCCCCCTAGAAGCAGGGGCGCACAGTGCTTGATCCGGCCCGTCGGCCCCGCCGACACTGAACTGACAGTTCAGTGCTGGCGGGCCCTTTAATCGCGGGCGGAATGAGTGAGGAAGGCCTTGCAGCCTTCCATATGCAGCACAGGCGACGTGATCGTCATCACTCCGCCTGCGCGCCCTGATGACGTCACGCAGCCTGTGCCAGGAGAAGATGGAGTCAAGCACGTTTCTTCAGAGCAGCGGGGGAGATAGGTGAGTACTGGCTTTTTTTTTTGACGCCGAGCCCGGCCTATGGGGATTATGCTGCCTATGGGGATTATGCTGGCTATGGGGATTATGCTGGCTATGGGGATTATGCTGGCTATGGGGGATTACGCTGGCTATGGGGATTATGCTGGCTATGGGGGGATTATGCTGGCTATGGGGATTATGCTGGCTATGGGGGATTACGCTGGCTATGGGATTATGCTGGCTATGGGGGGATTATGCTGGCTATGGGATTATGCTGGCTATTGTGGGATTATGCTGGCTATGGGGGGATTATGCTGGCTATGGGGAATTATGCTGGCTATTGTGGGATTATGCTGGCTATTGTGGGATTATGCTGGCTATTGGGGGATTATGCTGGCTATGGGGGTGAGTACTGGCTTTTTTTTTTTGACGCCGAGCCCGGCCTATGGGGGATATGCTGCCTATGGGATTATGCTGGCTATGGGATTATGCTGGCTATGGGATTATGCTGGCTATGGGGGATTACGCTGGCTATGGGGATTATGCTGCCTATGGGGGATTATGCTGGCTATGAGGATTATGCTGGCTATGGGGGGATTACGCTGGCTATGGGGATTATGCTGGCTATGGGGGGATTATGCTGGCTATGGGGATTATGCTGGCTATGGGGGATTACGCTGGCTATGGGGATTATGCTGGCTATGGGGGATTATGCTGGCTATGGGGATTATGCTGGCTATGGGGGGATTACGCTGGTTATGGGGATTATGCTGGCTATGGGGGGATTATGCTGGCTATGGGGATTATGCTGGCTATTGTGGGATTATGCTGGCTATGGGGGGATTATGCTGGCTATGGGGGATTATGCTGGCTATTGTGGGATTATGCTGGCTATTGTGGGATTATGCTGGCTATTGGGGATTATGCTGGCTATGGGGGGTGAGTACTGGCTTTTTTTTTTTGACGCCGAGCCGGCCTATGGGGGATTATGCTGCCTATGGGGATTATGCTGGCTATGGGATTATGCTGGCTATGGGGATTATGCTGGCTATTGTGGGATTATGCTGGCTATGGGGGATTATGCTGGCTATGGGGAATTATGCTGGCTATTGTGGGATTATGCTGGCTATTGTGGGATTATGCTGGCTATTGGGGATTATGCTGGCTATGGGGGGTGAGTACTGGCTTTTTTTTTTTGACTGCGAGCCCGGCCTATGGGGGATTATGCTGCTATGGGGATTATGCTGGCTATGGGGGATTATGCTGCTATGGGGATTATGCTGGCTATGGGGATTATGCTGGCTATGGGGATTATGCTGGCTATGGGGGATTATGCTGGCTATGGGGATTATGCTGGCTATGGGGATTATCTGGCTATGGGGATTATGCTGGCTATGGGGGATTATGCTGGCTATGGGGATTATGCTGGCTATGGGGGGATTATGCTGGCTATGGGGATTATGCTGGCTATGGGGGATTATGCTGGCTATGGGGATTATGCTGGCTATGGGGATTATGCTGGCTATGGGGATTATGCTGGCTATGGGGGGATTATGCTGGCTATGGGGATTATGCTGGCTATTGTGGGATTATGCTGGCTATGGGGGATTATGCTGGCTATGGGGATTATGCTGGCTATTGGTGGATTATGCTGGCTATTGTGGGATTATGCTGCTATTGGGGATTATGCTGGCTATTGGGGGATTATGCTGGCTATGGGGATGTGAGTATACTGGCTTTTTTTTTTGACGCCGAGCCCGGCTATGGGGGATTATGCTGCCTATGGGGATTATGCTGGCTATGGGGATTATGCTGGCTATGGGGATTATGCTGGCTATGGGGGGATTACGCTGGCTATGGGGATTATGCTGGCTATGGAGGGATTATGATGGCTATGGGGATTATGCTGGCTATGGGGGGATTATGCTGGCTATTGTGGGATTATGCTGGCTATGGGGGGATTATGCTGGCTATGGGGATTATGCTGGCTATTGTGGGATTATGCTGGCTATGGGGGATTATGCTGGCTATGGGGGATTATGCTGGCTATTGTGGGATTATGCTGGCTATTGTGGGATTATGCTTGCTATTGGGGATTATGCTGGCTATGGGGGGATTATGCTGGCTATGGGGATTATGCTGGCTATGGGGATTATGCTGGCTATTGTGGGATTATGCTGGCTATTGGGGGATTATGCTGGCTATGGGGGGATTATGCTGGCTATGGGGATTATGCTGGCTATGGGGGATTATGCTGGCTATGGGGGGATTATGCTGGCTATTGAGGGATTATGCTGGCTATGGGGGGATTATGCTCGCTATGGGGGGATTATGCTGGCTATTGGGGGATTATGCTGGCTATTGGGGACTGTGCTGCTTATGGGGGATTATGCTGCCTACTGGGACTACTATGCTGCCTATTGGGGTCTATGCTGCCTATTAGGGACCTATGCTGTCTATTGGGGACCTATGCTGTCTATTGGGGACCTATGCTGTCTATTGAGGACATATGCTGCCTATTGAGGACATTTGCTGCCTATTGGGGACATATGCTGCCTATTGAGGACATATGCTGCCTATTGGGGACCTATGCTGCCTATTGAGGACATATGCTGCCTATTGGGGATCAATGCTGCCTATTGGGGACATTTACCTGCCTATTGGGGACATTTACCTGCCTATTAGGGACTCTCGCGCCACACCAGTCTGAGCCTGAGCTAAAAGCGGAGTTGCGCCAATATGTGCACTGATGAGGATGAAATGATATGGATTGGCAAGGCTGCAGTGATGGGCAGTGCAGGCTGTATGTCTCTGTGTGGGCAGTTTTATTGCTGGTATATTGTTTTTGTAGCGCTGTATATATATATTGGTATTTTACTAATAGCAATTTGGAATCCCTAGGAAATAATGATATCAAGAAAGAGAAAAATTGCTTCACTTGTGACAAATATGGAACCGAACATTGACCATCTCATTAGCCAAAAGCAGGCCCGTAGTTCCCATTGAAATACCAGTAAGTTTGTTGATTTTTAACTTTACTTGTTCTTTATTTTAAGTATTGTATTTGTTCCTGTTTATTTTTATTTTTTTTTACTTCAAAATAAGAGTGTAGTATATGGTGTATACAGGGTCATACACATCGTGTGCGGTATATAGAGTGTATATACACTGCTGTATTATACTTTTCATATACAGGTTATAATGCCTCTTATTCTTTGTATAGAGGTGAGTGTGCCATGTATAATATATGGTATATACAGCGTAGTGTCGCATATAGTGTTGAGCGATACGATACTGCAAATATCGGGTATCGGCCGATATTAGCTGTATCGGGCTTTCGATTCCGAATACCGATATTTTCGTCATATCGGATACCGGAATCGGATTTGTCACTGTCACTGTGAGTGTCCGTCGGTCGGGTCTGTCAGGAGTCAGCGGCACTTACCTGGCAGAAGATCTCCGGCGGTCACGTCCTGGACTGCTTGATGCCGCCATTATCTTCTCCCTGGCGGTCACATGCAGTTTTTCGCGATAACTGCAGTGACTGCAGGGTAATCCCGGCCGTAAACCAGTCCGATGACGTCACCGCCGGGGAAGCAGGTAATCAGCTGTGCTGCGCCGGGATGACAGGCTCTTCCTGTCATTCTGATGTAGCAGAGCTGGATCGTCATGGGACACTCGTTACTATGGACTGCGTCGGACAGGTGGTATACTTTTTTTTTTTTCATTTTTTTACAGGAGATCGATGGCGTCGCAGGATGAGACTGTAATAAAAGTAATGAAAACTGTGTTTTTTTTTTTTTATTAAATTAAAAAACTTTTTTATGAACATTCACCCGTCCGGGTACATCAACAATTTAACTATTTACATACAGGGACCCTGTCCGGGTTATTTATAATTCTTTGGCAGGGGTGTTCCAGGTACCACCTGGTACTCTTCTGATGCTTGCCAAACATCCGAGACACCAAGGACCACCAGGACCTGATGACGTCGTGTGGCCTGTACAGTCAAGTCGTGACCCGCTATCTGGGTCTGTGTGGCCACCTCTTTCATCTCCCTCCGGGTCTGGAACCCTATGTCCCGGACTGAACGAACCCCAGGGGGCCTAACAGGCGCCGGGTACGGGCCAGCTATACTTATCATGTCCATAGCTGGGCTGCTGAGGAGACCACTGAGGGAGGCTGGGGAGATTTACGGCGTGGGGTGGGCACTTTTGCAGAGGCCTGGATGTGGGAGGCTGAAGGCTCCGAGGGTCTCACAGGTTCCTGACACTCTGGGGAGTAGGAGTCGCACCTGGTAACATTTAGGGCGTACCATCCATTGTAACCCCAGTGTCGGGTGTAAGTCACCAAGTCTCCTGGCAACAGGTCCCTCCCCGGGTGTCCTTCTGGGAGGTGAGCCTCTACGTCCCGCCGGTTCACAAAAACTTCTAAATAAAGTCCAGGCTCCTGGATGAAGCCCCAACCACCTTTCAATTTAAAGCTCCGTACTGCACCCTTACGCCGCGGCTCCCACAGGGTTCCTTTATCTTTTCTCATCCGGTCCTTATCTGCCCGGTCCTTCTCCAGGTTACGTTGCCGAAGCTTTTGGGTTTCTTGCTGCTCCCTTTGTCGCTCTGCTTCCCGCTCCCAACGTCTCCACTCTTCCTCCTGACGCCGGTTGAAATTCTCCTCCACCAGCAGCTCCATGTCTCCACCATCAAACTGCAGCTTACAGTGTCCGGTTTGCAGGCAGCTCTCCTGGCGCCCCCCAGTCCTGGCGGCGCTCACCTGCGGAGGAAGCAGCCGGCTCTGGAACAGATGACAGTCGGGGCTCCGGTACAGACAGGTAGACCTCTGGTGCCTGCGCGGCCTCCTCCATGAGGACGGGTGTCGCTTCTTCTGTCTCAGCGACGGGGGCAGACAGCGGGATCTGGGGTGCTGCCGGTGCAGAGTTTTTTGCAGGAACGGGTGCCTCCACTGCGACAACGTCAACCGGATCACATTGCAAGGGCTGGGATGCCCGCACGGACTCCTCTACTAGAACGGGTGCCTCACCTTCCGGTACAGACACTTCAGGTAAGAGGGATTGGCGCCGCTCCAAGTTTAGTTTTAGGGCACGCCAGCTGGCTTCCATCCTGGCGACCTCCTCCCGGTGCCGGGCCAGGCCTCTTAGGGTATCCTCCGCTTCTTGCAGCGTAGGAGGGTTTCCAGGCCGGGTGCCCAACGGTGGTTCCGTGGCGATCGGGTCGCTTCCGTGGGGGGAGAGCTCTGACTGCTCCATCCCTTCACACTTCTGCTCGTGTCCATTAGCCATCTCTGCCAAGTCACATGTGTCATTAGCATCTGGAGAGGGACCCTCTTTTGTAGGGAGGCGGGACCTTCGTGTTAGTTTCCGCACACTGAGGAGGATGAGGAGGCGGAACTGAAGAGCTGTGGGGCACGATCTTACATTGCAGTACCATTTACAGTGGTCGGCCATCGTTTTCGCGCCACTGAGTGAGTGTGCACCCACGAAGAGCACGCCCTTCTTCTTCACCAGTGCCTTGTCGTGACGCAGATATGGCTGAAAAATGGCAAATACATTCTCTGATGATTTTAGCAATTCTCAAGCACAAAACCAGTTCAATTCAGGCACACAGGACTCGCTTATAGCGAGCTACAGAATCCTGTTCGTGACGCCCAAGTTGAGTCGCACAGAGCCAGAGGTTTTGGGGTACTCGGCACCGAGCCCGTCGACTTCTATGGGGTATGTCACGGCTTTACCCGGCAATTGAATCAGAGTCTATTTTACTATGTAGAAGTGTATAAACTATAAATATATGTATATATATATATATGTCACAATGACATGTATATATATATATATATATAATATATGTATTCTATGTGTGTATATTTTGTGTTTACAACGAAAGAAAGGGTTTTTTTTGTTGCGATATTTTGTTCCCATAGACTTACATGGGACTTCCGGTATCAGAATCGGATATCGACGATATTTAGTGATATCGGTGATACCATTCCGATGCGATATTTTTAGATATCGAGCAGTATCGCTCAACACTAGTCGCATACACTGCTGTATTATACAATATACAACAGTTCTAATGCTCCATACCTAATATGCAATATAATGTACAGTGTATATGATGTAACCTGTATAAGATGTGACATTGGCTTGACCCCCCCAGTTTTGATCCTGGGTACGCCCATGCAGAACAATATGACTTTTTGTCAGAGAACTAGACTTTTATGTAGCAGACTAACAGGACTTATGGTCAGAGAAATAGATTTCTGTGCAACAGACTAATAGGATTTTTTGTCAGAGGAGTACATTTTTAGTACTTGGCATGGCTGTGATGGCTCCGGAAGTGCCCACAGCCTAAAAGCTTGTTAATTGGCTGCTCTGCAGCCTTTCACCAAGTTTTATTCGACTTGCAAACCCAAACAGGAAACTAGACTCAGGTTCATGCACGGATACTAACAATCTGGTATGGACCTTAAACTTTCCAGTTCAGGTTCGCTCATTCGCTATTTATGACCATCAGGTGTGTTTTGCAGTGGAAGTGTTGGTACACTGTACGATATAGTCCTGAGCCCTATTCCACAAATAATCTAAACCAGAATATGGCAAGTACCTGCTTAACTAAATTAAAAAAAAAATACAGTCCAATATTATTTTAAGACATTAGTCAATTATAAAATAGTCATTCTAAGACATCATGTCAGTTAATGTGGAAATTTGCTAGAGCCTTGAAATTATGCTCAAGAACATCATGAAAACCATCAATTGGCTCTCGTGAAGATGGCTCCAGGAAAGGAATACCAAGAATTACCCTTACCTTTATTGCAGAGGATCAGTTAATCCGTGTTACCAACCTCAGAAAATGCAAGAATCTCACATAAAAGTACTCATAAACGATGCACAGATCAAGTTGCAGACACATTTTAACTTCCACTGTCCGGAGGAGACCACAAAAAGCAGAACTTTAAGGTCTGATTGTTGCAAAAAAGCCACTACTGAGGACCGCAAAATAATAAGAAGAGACTTGTTTGGGCCAAGCAATGCAAGAACTGGATATTAGATACAGTGGGCTGCAAAATTATTCAAAGCCTTAGCATTTTTAGTGTTTTGCTAATTCACAACCTGAAATGTCATTGGGTTTTTTCAAGGGGTTTGCATCAGTTCATGTAATGAACATGCCTACAAGTATGAACATTTTGTTTTGATTTTTTTTTTGTGAATCAAACAACAAATAGGAAAAAATTACTGAAAACTTCAGCTTGCATAACTATTTATTCCCCTAAAGTCAGTACTTTGTGGAGCCTCCTTTTGACAGCAATTACCGCTGCAAGTAGCTTTAGATAAGTCTCTATGAGCTTTCTACATCTTGCAACTGGGATTTTTGCCCATTCCTCAAAGCAAAACTGCTTCAGCTCCTTCAAGTTAGATGGTTTCCTCTGGTGAACAGCAATATTTAAATCCAACCACAGATTTTCAGTTGGATTAAGGTCTGGGTTTTGACTAATTTGCTCCAAAACATTTTCTCTTTAATCACTGACAGACTGTGAAACAGGTTTTGCTCAAGAATAACCCTGTTTCTCATCATCCATCGTCCTCTTGACCCTAGACCATTTTCCCGTCCCTGCTGCTGAAAAACATCCCCACAGCATAATACTGCCACCACCATGTTTTACTGTGGGGATGATGTCCTTGGGGTGATGAGCTGAAGTGGTTTGGCGTTTACCTTGGTAGCCAAAAAGATCAATTTTAGTCTTATCTGACCACAGCACCTTCCTCCATTCATTTGGGAAGTCTCCCACATGTCTTTTGGCAAACTGAAAATGAGCCTTACAATTTTTATGTGTAAGTAAAAGCTTTTTTTGCCCACTCTTCCATAAAGGTCACCTCTATAGAGTGTATGGCTTATTGTGGTCGCATAGATAGACACTCCAGTCTCTGCATGGGAACTTTGTAGTTCCTTCAGAGTTACCGTATATACCCATGTATAAGCCGAGATTTTCAGCCCATTTTTTAGGGCTGAAAGTCCCCCTCTCGGCTTATACGCGGGTCATATACGGGGGTCGGCGGGGGAGGGGGAGCGGGGGTGTCGGATCATACTCACCCCTCCGCCGGCGCGGTCTCTGCAGCCCCCCTGCTTCTCCCACGATCTCCGGCTCCTTCCTGCAGCGGTCACATGGCACCGCTCATTAAAGTCATGAATATGCACATATTCATGACTTTAATGAGCAGTAGCACGTGACCGCTGCAGGACTGAAGCACTGCGGAGAGCGCCGGGAGAAGAGGAGAGGCTGCAGGGACGCGCGGCGGAGGGGTGAGTATAGCTATATTTACCTGTCCCCCGTGCCACCGCTGTGCTGCTCCTCGGTCTGACTCCTCTGGCTGTGAATGATCAGGCAGAGGGCGCGATGACGTCGTTAGTGCGGCCCCGCCCCCTGCCAGATCATTCACAGCCAGAGGAGTCAGACCGAGGAGCAGCACAGCGGTGCAGAGAGGACAGGTAAATATCTCAGGTGCCGGGGTCCTGAGGGAGCGGTGACACCGGCACCTGTCCACCATAGCGCGCCGGTGTCACCGCCTGCTCAAGACACCGGCACCTGGCCCCCAGCGACAAGAGGTGAGTATGTCATTTTTTTTTGCAGCAAGCAGCATATAAGGCCTATACTATGGGGCATAATTGTGCAGCATATGGGGGCATAATCTGGAGCATATGGGGGCATAATATGGAGCATATGGAGGCATAAGCTGTGGAACACATGGGGCATAATCTGGAGCATATGGGGGCATAATCTGGAGCATATGGGGGCATAATCTGGAGCATATGGGGGCATAAGCTGTGGAACATATGGGGGCATAATATGGAGCATATGGGGCATAATCTGTGGAACATATGGGGCATAATCTGGAGCATATGGGAGCATAATCTGTGGAACATATGGAGGCATAATCTGGAGCATATGGGGGCATAATCTGTGGATCATACGGGGGCATAATCTGTGGAATATATGGGGGCATAATCTGGAGCATATGGGGGCATAATCTCTGAAGCATATGGGGCATAATCTGTGGAGCATCATATGGGGGCATAATCATTTTTCACCCTAGGCTTATACACGAGTCAATACGTTTTCCCAGTTTTTTGTGGCAAAATTAGGGGGTCGGCTTATACACGGGTCGGCTTATACATGAGTATATACGGTACCTTTGGTCTCCTTGCTGCCTCTCTGATTAATGCCCTCCTCTCCCTGGCTGAGAGTTTTGATAGGCGGACCTCTCTTGGCAGGTTTGTTGTGGCACCTTGTTCTTTCCATTTGATGATAATGGATTTGATGGTACTCTGGGGAAACAGCAGAGTTTGAGATATTTTTATCACCCAACCCTAATTTGTACTTCTCAACAACTTTGCTCCTGACTTGTTTGATGATCTTATTGGTCTTCATGGTGTTGTTTGGTTAATGGTGCCTCTTGCTTAATGGTGCTGCAGCCTCTGTGGCCTTTCATAAAATGCAATTCATAAATTTCATACTCTCCATTCCCCTGTCTGATACCAGCAAATCCCTGCAGTGCACAGTGTGTGCGCTGGGGGATTCATAAGTCTAGAGTCACGCAAGTGACTGCAGACATATCAGTTTTGACTGGACAACCCCTTTAATGGTGTTTCAGCCTCTATTGTCTTTCAGAAAAGGTGTGTGTATACTGACAGACCATGTGACACTTAGATTGCACACAGGTGGACTTCCTTTCACTAATCACGTGACTTATGAAGCTAATTGCTTGCACCAGAAATTTTTAGGGGCTTCAAAGCAAAAGGTTATACATGAATGTGCATATGAATACATATGCACATGGCAATTTTTAGTTATTTAATACCATCAATTTAATTTATTCCAATATTTCTCTCACTTCACTTCACCAGCTTAACTAGTTAGCGCTGATGCGTCTCACAAATTGTATTACAAAAATATTTCAACACAGGTTATAATATGACAAAATAGGTAAAAAGCCAAAGAGGGGTGAATACTTTCACAAGCCACTGTATCTGTATAAGCTGTGTTCTGATGTTGGATTATTGAGATTCTAAAGAGAGGAGTTGCATTATATCACTGCTGCTTATATCTCACCAAATAGAGGTGATGTGTTGTTAGTTACATGTGCAGAGGTTGGGTTGAATCACTTCCATGTTTCTAGAAGGGAACAATTAGAAAGCAAATGCAACAGCTATACTGGGGAATATTGAATGGTTATGGCAGTAGTTGTTCCTTGGCAGGCATTTGGCTTGGCTATGGGGGTGCTGTGGTATACCTTGGGCAAAAATTATGGCTAATTCAAATGTCCAATTTTAGCATACGAGCTATCTGTGATTTTTTATGTTTTCACAACTGTGATCGTCTTAGGCTACTTTCACACATCAGGTTTTTTGTGTCAGGCCTAATCTGTCGTATACCTGATAGGACGGATCCGGCGCTGATTTTGAAAAAACTGATGCAACGGATCAGTTTTGTTGCCAGATCCGACCTGACCTTTTCAACCCGGAAAATGCAGATAAGCATGTACGGACTGAGGAGAAAGAGAGAGACCTTGGTTTCCAGAATCCGGATCAGTCTTTTGACGGATTGCACAAGAGACTGGTCCAGTACCATAGACTTGTATTATTTCTGGCCGCTTGATGCACCGCTTCAGGCACTATCAGGCGGGTCCGCTAAAAAAAAAAAACATTACAGTGACCGTCTTCTCCGGCCGCCGGAATGTACATTTCCGCCGGATCCGGACAAAAACGGATGCGATGCAACGACATCAGGCGCGATCCGGCCCTAATGAAAGTCAATGACAAAAAACGCATCCGGTAACCGCGCCCTGACGTCAAAAAACTGATGTGTGAAAGAGGCCTTAGGGGACATTCACATATCCATGACTTTTTGCGGACTGAGTGGTCCACATAAAATCGGGGAGAAAGGTCTGATTTTGATTAAAGGGTCGGATCAAAATTGGCAAAGCAGATCAATGAGTCCATGAAAAAAACAGACCACACTTGGATGAGATCCGAGTGTGGTCCGATGTTCACAGACTGCCAGAATGGTGAAGGTGAAGATTTTTTTTTATTTCTCCAAGTATGAGAAAAACTGATGGCATTTGTATCACTCTCTGATCAAATCGTGAGCAGAGTCTGATTAGAATAATTGGCCTATTTTTCTCGAATATGGAAAAATTGGATGCGTGACTGAGAACTAATTCTTTGGAGTAATCTGGATGGCTATAAAAGGGGCTACGAGATGTTTACCCTCATTTGCTAAACTGCATGACAGCTTGAAATAGTTTTCTAATTATTAGTAGGGGGTAAATTATTTTCTTTATATTTTCTTTTGTTAAATTCAGTGCAAAACTTACAAATTACAAAAAATATACTGTGCTTGGCCAGTGATACATAAAATCCCAAATACTACCTTATATATGGTTTTTATTCTGTAGACGGTCTTGTATGTAGCTTCTTTTCTTTCATGATTTTTCTGATGTCACTTTTTCTTTTTAATGAGGCAAAGTGACAGTTGCAGAGAGACAATCTTTGAGGACACAATCCATCCCTTTGTTAAATAATACAATAAAGCGAGGATGAAAATCTATGAGATTAGAAGTGCAGCTTTGATTTAAGTCTTTCCCTGATTAATTTATTCAGGCCTGATAAATATGTAGTATATTATTTGAGCTGAAAAAATCTCACAGGTCTTATAGAGTTGAGCTGTCTATAGATTTAACATAACTGTCAAATAAACGATTGTTCTGCTCCCATTGATCAGTCCAGATTCCCTCATTTTCCTGGACTTTGGCTCAGTAGCACATCTACTTTACCTCAATATTACATGGAGAAATAAGCCATAGCTGAAAGTTTGACGCACTCAGTCATCTCTACCACTAGATTGCTGGATGTTCCTGCTGAATTTAGTAGAAACTGGCTTCAATAACAAATCACCATCCATCACTAGTGCCAACATTTTTTTCACCTATGTCTTAGGCCCCTGTCACACTCCCATATACAACCGGTGCTGGAAAAAAACTGTTCTAGTGTAATCAGTGTTTTGGATCAGAGTGTCATCATTGTGTAACAAGTGTGTCCTTTGGTATGGCAAAACAAAAAGAAATGACAAACTTCTCCAATACTTTGCAATGTTAAACACGTGCAGCACACTGACGGCACACTGATGGCACACTAACGTCATCCTTGTGCTATTAGTGTTTTTCACAGACCCATAAATTGTATTGGCCCATGTCATCCATGCTCGTGGAATAAAACGGACATGTGTCCACATGGTTTACACAGACACACAGACATGTGAAGGTCACCATGGGTTAATACTCAAGCTTTAAACATGCCTCAATCACACCTATCCTCAAAAAGCCCTCTCTTTACCCATCCTCTGTATCTAGCTATTGCCCTATATCACTTCTCCCATATGCCTCAAAACTACTGGAACAACACGTCCATCTTGAACTGTCCTCCCACCTCTCATTTTGCTCCCTCCTTGACCACCTACAATCTGGCCTCCAGCCACACCACTCCACTGAAACTGCCCTAACTAAGGTCACCAATGACCTACTATCTGCCAAGGCCAAGCGACACTACTCTGTCCTCCTCCTCCTGGACCTGTCCTCTGCCTTTGACACAGTGGCCCATTCCCTATTACTACAGACCCTCTCATCTCTTGATAGGGCTTGGCCCTATCTTGGATCGCGTCATACCTAACAGACCGGACATTCAGCGCCTCCCACTCACACACCACCTCCTCACCGCATCCTCTATCTGTGGGAGTCCTGCAAGGTTCAGTCCTAGGGCCCTTGCTCTTCTCCATCTACACCTTCGGCCTCGGACAGCTCATAGAATCTCACGGCTTTGAATATCACCTCTATGCTGATGACACACAGATCTACATCTCTGGACCAGATATCACCTCCCTACTAAACAGAATCCCTCAATGTCTGTCCGCTATTTCATCCTTTTTCTCCGCTAGATTCCTAAAGCTTAATATGGACAAAACAGAATTCATCATCTTTCCCCCATCTCACACAACCCCTCCAATGGACCTATCAATTAATGTAAACGACTGCCCACTCTCTCCAGTCCCACAAGCTCGCTGCCTCGGGTTATCCTTGACACTGATCTCTCTTTTAAACCACATATCCAAGCCCTCTCCACCTCCTGCCGACTTCAACTCAAAAATATTTCACGTATCCGTACATTCCTCAACCAAGAATCTGCAAAAACCCTAGTCCATGCCCTCATCATCTCCCGCCTCGACTACTGCAACCTCCTGCTCTGTGACCTCCCCTCTAACACTCTCGCACCCCTCCAATCTATTCTAAACTCTGCTGCCCGACTAATCCACCTGTCCCCCCGCTATTCCCCGGCCTCTCCCCTCTGTCAATCCTTGCACTGGCTCCCCATTACACAAAGACTCCAGTTCAAAACGGTAATCATGACATACAAAGCCATCCACAACCTGTGTCCTCCATACATCTGTGACCTCGTCTCCCGGTACCTACCTGCAAGCAACCTCTGATCCTCACAAGATCTCCTTCTCTACTCCCCTCTTATCTCCTCTTCCCACAATCGCATACAAGATTTCTCCCGCGCATCCCTCCTACTCTGGAACTCTCTACCATAACATATCAGACTCTCGCCTACCATGGAAACCTTCAAAAAGAACCTGAAGACCTACCTCTTGCGACAAGCCTACAACCTACAGTAACCACAGATCCACCAAACCGCTGCATGACCAGCTCTACCCTCGCCTACTGTATCCTCACCCATCCCTTGTAGATTGTGAGCCCTCACGAGCAGGGTACTCTCTCCTACTGTACCAGTCGTAACTTGTATTGTCTAAGATTACTGTACTTGTATTTATTATGTATACCCCACCTCACATGTAAAGCGCCATGGATTAAATGGCGCTATAATAAATAATAATAATAATAACAATACTAAAGATGAGCGGATACATGGATGTTCAGGTTCATCGGGTTCCACCTAGCTTTAGTCCAAAGTTCGGTTTTAAGTACCAGAACTGTACCCGAACTTGAACCAGAACCCAAACTCCATAGAAGTCAATACGGACCTGAAAACTCTCTCTCTCCTCCCAGAACTCTGAACACTAAAACGGACTTCAAGTAAAAGTTCGTGTCCGAACCCTGAACTTTACAGTTTCTAGTTATAATGGGTATTTATGTCATCCTTGAAATAAAAGGATGCTCCCACATTCTAAACAAGAGGGCCTTATTCTGTGTGAATTTCAATCAAAACATAGCAATCACAATTATTTCCAATTCTGCCTAATGAAAAAAAAAGGAATACTTTTTTAATTTGCACTCATGTATGTATGTACTGTATGTACTAATGTATGTAAGCATGTGTGCCTGTGTTTATTTGTGTATGTATATATTAGTACATATTTTTATGGTTTTATTCTTTTATGCTGTAATTTTCATTAACAATCAATGTACTTTTAAGTATGTATTTAAAGAAACGAAACACAACTGTAAGATCCGTCTTAGCGGCAAGGGGTTAGTATCATTACCTTCTTAAGGCCAGGATCACACATGCGAGAAACACGGCCGAGTCTCGCATGTGAAATCCCAGCTCTGGCACCGTCACTCGGGAGTGGAGTGTGCGGCTCCATGTATTTCTATGCAGCCGCTCGCTCCGCTCCCGAGTGCCGGCGCCAGAGCTGGGATTTCACATGCGAGACTCGGCCGTGTTTCTCGCATGTGTGATCTCGGCCTAAAGAGGATGTCTGGTCTAGGATGACAATTCTGCAGTAGTGATGATGAGCGAACGTGCTAGAAAAAGGTGTTATCCGAGCATGCTCGGGTTCTAATAGTGTCTTTGGCGTGCTCAATAAATATGCTGCGTGTCTCCCGGCTATTTGACAAACGAAACACTGCCTGTTTTTTAGGAAATACCTGCATGTCTGGCAACTGTCGAATAGCTGCGAGGCACACATCCGCTGGGACTCACACATATTTTTTGAGCACACAAGCATACTCGAACAACACCTCATCCGAGCACGTTCACTCATCCCTAGTCTGCAGTAGGTCTATGTGACTGTAGACTTGTGAATCCTCCCAGCGCACACACGGCCTCACATCAACTAAATGAGTTCTGGCCGGGAATATGCATCACATACTTAACCTCCGATCCCGTCGCAGACAGCGGCAAACAGTGCGTGAGTTGTTAGAATTCATGAGAGTGACTGCAGACTTGTCATTCTACACTGGACAACACCTTAAAGTAGAATCTTTGGTTCTGATCCAATCTAGGGTTTTTTAGAAATATTTATTTTTCTGTAGTGTTGTGATTTTTTGACCCAACCCCATGTTGTAATTTTATTTTCCTGTCTTATTGTATATATAAAATTCTGATTTCAATTCATATTTAATTATTTTCAATGTACACTGTCATTGTAAGAAAATCAGCAGTTTCCATCCAGTCAACATATTTTCAAAGGAATATTTAAAGAAAATAAAAGTAGCAGTCTACAAGTATAAAGAGTTATATTAAGCAAAGAAAAACAGACAAAAAGCGCTCTGATTGGCAGAATGTCTGAATAAAATATATTTTTTTAACATTAGCCCACCTAGAGTGCTATGTAAATAAGCAAAGCATTAAATTCTCTTGCATGACTGCTGTCTTATGCAGTTATGACCTTTAAACAAAGGGGGAAACCATCTTGTGGAAATCACAAATAAACAATGGTGAATGGGAGACTCTGATTTATGGAGCTGGTATCAGTATTGTAGCAAAGAATAAAAGCTTCTTACCAGGCTGTGTTGGATATAATATGTTTCTTTTTTGTAAAGATAGCATTGAAATGTTTTAAAAAAAGGATAAAGAAAGAGGGCAAAATTTTTGTATTTAACTCCTTCAAGACATGCGCCATACATATACCTTGTATGTCGTGTCCCTCCCTTTGATTTGGGCACTGGTCGCTGAGCCCACATCCTTCCCGGCCCATGTCTCTGACAGCAGCATTTAATGTGATCGCGTCGGAAGAGAGTCACTTATCTCGCCCATCGGTGACTCTGTCACATATTCGCGGGTGGGTCACCAATGGGTCGGCACGACAATCAGAGGTCTTCAGCAGACTTCTATGGTTGTTATAGCCAGATTGCTATGAGCGCTGCCCCGTGGTCAGTGCTCATAGCAAGTGAGCATTCTGCTACACGCAGGCGATCTGATCATTGCCTGTATGTAGCAGAGCCGATCCGGTTATGGCAGCTTCTTGTCTCCAATGGAGACTATTGGTGCATGCAAAAAGTAAAAAAAAAAAATTTAAAATATAAAAAAATAGATAAAAGTTCAAATCACCCCCCAATCACCCCATTCAAAATAAAACAATAAAAAAAAATCAAACATACATATATTTGGTATTGCCGTGTTCAGAATCGCCCGATCTATCAACATAAAAAAAAATTAACTTGATCGCTAAACGATGTAACAAAAAAAAGTTAAAACGCCAGAATTGTTTTTTGGTCGCCGCAACATTGCAATGAAATGCAATAACGAGCAATCAAAAGATCATATCCACACCAAAATGGTATCATTAACCCCTTCACCACCGAAGGGTGGTTTGCACGTTAATGACCGGGCCAATTTTTACAATTATGACCACTGTCTCTTATGAGGCTATAACTCTGGAGCGCTTCAACAGATCTTGCGATTCTGAGACTTTTTCTCGCGACATAATGTACTTCACGTAGTGGTAAAATTTCTTCGATGTAACTTGTGTTTATTTTTGAAAAAATGCAAATATGGCGAAAATTTAGAAAATTTGCAATTTTTAAAATTTATTTTTATTCCTTAAAACAAGAAATATGTCACAAAATGTTAATAAATAACATTTCCCACATGTCTACTTTACATCAGCACAATTTGAGAACCAAATTTTTTTCGTTAGGAAATTATAGGTTTAAAATTTGCACGTCCGATTTCTCATTTTTACCACAAAATTTACAAAGCCATTTTTTTACGGACCACCTCACATTTGAAGTCACTTTGAGGGTCTATATGGCAGAAAATACCCAAAGTGACACCATTCTAAAAACTGCACCTCTCAAGGTACTCAAAACCACATTCAAGAAGTTTATAACCCTTCAGGTGCTTCACAGAGCTGAAGAAACGTGGAAGGAAAAAATGAACATTTACTTTTTAGATCACAAAAATGACATTTTACAACTTTTTTATTTTCACAAGGGTAAAAGGAGAAAATAGACAGATAAAGTTGTTGTGCAATTTCTCTGAGTACGCCAATACCCCATTAATGGGGGAAAACCACTGTTTGGGCACACGCAGAGCTCGTAGGGAAGAACGCCGTTTGACTTTTTCAAGTCAAATTGGCTGAATTGAGATTGGATGCCATGTTGGGTTTGGAGAGCCTCTGAGACCTAAACAGTGGAATCCCCCACAAGGGACACCATTTTGGAAACTAGACCCCCTATGGAACTTATCTAGATCTGTTGTGAGCACTTTGAACCCCCAAGTGTTTCACAAAGTTTATAATGCCTGGTTGAAAAAAAAAAAACAATTTTCCCACAAAAATGATTTTTAGTCCCTAATTTTTGATTTTTCCCAAGGAAATTGGACCGAAAAGTTGTCCAATTTTTCCTTAGTACGCTGATACCCCATATGTGGGGGGAAACTGTTTGGGTGCACGGCAGGGCTTGGAAAGGAAGTAATAACGTTTTGGATGCAGACGTTGATAGGGTCATGTTCCGTTTGCAGTGCCCAGGTGGAACCCCCACAAGTGACCGCATTTTGGAAACTAGACCCCTAAGGAACTATCTAGATCTGTGGTGACCTTTGAACACCCAAGTGCTTCACACAATTTATAATGCCCGGGATGAAATAAAAAATTCAATTTTTTTCCACAAAAATTATCTTTTACTCACCAATTTTTTATTTTCCCAAGGGTAACAGAGAAATGGACCACAAAGTTGTTGTCCAATTTGTCCTGAGTCGCTGATACCCTATATGTGGGGGACACTGTTTTGGCGCATGACAGAGCCGAATGGAAGGAGCACCATTTGACTTTTCCAACCAAAATTGGATGAATTGAGATTGGATGCCATGTTGCATTTGGAGAGCCCTGATGTGCCTAAACAGTGAAACCCCCCACAAGTGACCCCATTTTGGAAACTAAACCTAAGGAACTATCTAGATCTGTGGTGAGCATTATGAACCTAAGTGCTTCACACAAGTTTATAACGTAGAGCGTAAAATTAAAAAATATTTTTTCCACAAAAACGATCTTTTCACTCCAATTTTTATTTTCAAGGGTAACAAGACCCCAAAGTTATTGTGCATTTGTCCTGATACGCTGATATCCCATATTGGGTAAACACTGTTTTGGTGCATGCGGAGCTCGAAGGGAAGGACGCCGTTTGACTTTTTCAATGCAGAATTGGCTGGACGCCATATAGTGTTTGAGAGCTCCTGATGTGCCTAAATAGTGGAAACCCCACAACTGACACCATTTTGGAAACTAGACGCCTCAAGGAACTTATCTAGATATGTGGTGAGAACTTTGAACCCCCAGGTGCTTCACTAAACTTTATAACGCCCGAGCATAAAAATAAAAAAAATCATATTTTTTCCACAAACATGATCTTTTAGTCCCCAAATTTTTATTTTCCCAAGGGTAACAGGAGAAATTGGACCCCAAAAGTTGTCCAATTTGTCCTGAGTATGCTGACACCCCATATGTGGGAGAAAACTACTGTATGGGCACACATCAGGGCTTGGAAAGGAAGTAGTGATGTTTTGGATTGCAGACTTTGATGGAATGGTCTGCGGGCGTCATGTCGCGTTTGGAGAGCCCCTGATGTGCCTAAACAGTGTAAACCCCCACAAGTGACCCCATTTTGGAAAATAGACCCCCCTAAGGAACTTATCTAGATGTGTGGTGAGCACTTTGAACCCCAAAATGCTTCACAGAATTTATAACGTACAGCCGCAAAAATAAAAAATCTCTTTTTTTTTTTACAAAAATGATTTTTTCGCCCCCAATATTTTATTTTTACAAGGGTAACAGGAGAAATTGTACACCAAAAGTTGTTGTCCAATTTGTCCTGAGTACGCTGATACCCCATATGTGGGAGAAAACTACTGTATGGGCACACGTTGGCGCTCGGAAGGGAAGTAGTGACGTTTTCATTTGCAGAATTTGATGGAATGGTGTTGTGAATATGTTAGAAATGAATTCTGAGCAGAAGCTCCCTCTGGTGGTTACAAACAGTACTGAACCATTCAATGAAGATTGTGAAGATTGGCAATCAGGAGTTACAGACTGGTCTTATATAAGGGAGGTTCCCTCCCATCAGGGTTGCCAGTGATCAATTGTTCTTGTCTCAACTTTGGTTCCTGGTTCACTTGGAAGCTTGCTGAGTCTTGCCTGCTTCTTCTGCTAACAGATAAGATATTTTCTGCTTTTACTTTTGTGCTTGCTTTTTGCATTTTTTCCTGCACACTTGTGGAGGTCAGCCAGGTCCCCTCTGGGGGCTTGTGCTCCTCTCAGTTTATCTGAGCCACTGTTATTTGTTCATTTGCCTTTTCCAGTTTTTTCAGTGGCTGCAGCTTAGTTTTTTTACACCAGAGAACTAATTTAGGTGGTAGAGGTCGTGTGATCTCAGGTGTTTTTGCAATTAGTAGAGTTGGTATTTTTTAGGGTTTTTTGGATTGCAGTAAGTGTCCTTCCTATCCTTTTCTTTCTAGGAAGATTGGGCCCCAATGTTTGCTCATACTATTTTCTGTCTGTGTCTGTATTTCCTCTTGTCTAACCGCCATTACATGTTTGGGTGCTTCCTATGTTCTTTGGGGATCTGCTCCGGGGCAGATAGCTTTCCTCTTTCTATCTTTAGGTGTAGTTAACCTCTCAGGCTGTGACGAGGCATCTAGGACCAATGTAGGTACGCTCCACGGCTGCCTTTAGTTGAGGTGGTTAGTCAGGGTACTGCAATCCAGTAGATTCCAACCTCTCTGGTGTATTGCCGTTTTTGCCTGCTCTCCTCAGCTACCAAATCATAACAGTATCACCGGCCACTGTTGTGAATGTGTTAGAAATTAATTCTGAGCAGAAGCTCCCTTGGTGGTTACAAACAGTACTGAACCATTCAATGAAGATTGTGAAGATTGGCAATCAGGAGTTACAGACTGGTCTTATATAAGGGAGGTTCCCTCCCATCAGGGTTGCCAGTGATCAATTGTCTTTCTCCTCGGCTTTTCATCCTCAGACCAATGGACAAACTAAGAGAACAAACCAGACATTGGAGACTTATCTGAGATGCTTTGTGTCTGCTGATCAAGATGACTGGGTCTCATTTTTGCCTTTGGCTGAGTTTGCTCTTAATAATAGGGCTAGCTCTGCCACTTTGATGTCTCCATTTTTCTGCAATTTTGGGTTTCACCCTCGATTTTCTTCGGGACAGACGGAGGCTTCTGTCTGTCCAGGTGTTGACTCTGTTGTGGAGCGTATGCAGCAGATTTGGGACCAGGTAGTGGAGAGGTTGTCCCTCTCTCAGGAGAGGGCCAGCGGTTTGCCAACCGGCATAGGACTGATGGTCCTCGGTTTGAAGTGGGGGACTTGGTCTGGTTGTCCTCAAGAAATATCCCTATGAGAGTTGCATCTCCTAAGTTTAAGCCTAGGTTCATTGGACCTTATAAGATCATGGAGATTCTTAATCCTGTTTCCTTTCATTTACTTCTTCCAGGGATATTTAAGATCCATAACGTGTTCCACAAGTCCTTATTGAAGAGGTTTGTCGAGCCAGTGGTTCCTATGACTGCGCCTCCTGACCCTGTTTTGGTTGAGGGCAATCTGGAGTATGTGGTTGAGAAAATATTGGATTCTCGATTTTCTAGACGGAAACTCCAGTATTTGGTTAAGTGGAGAGGTTATGGTCAGGAGGACAATTCTTGGGTGTTTGCTTCGGACATCCATGCTAGGAGACTGATCCGTGCGTATCACAGAGCTCATCGTGACTGACCTGGTTGCCCAAATGAGGGTTCGGTGACCCCTCCTCAAGGGGGGGTACTGTTGTGAATGTGTTAGAAATGAATTCTGAGCATAAGCTCCATCTGGTGGTTACAAACAGTACTGAACCATTCAATGAAGATTGTGAAGTTTGGCAATCAGGAGTTACAGACTGGTCTTATATAAGGGAGGTTCCCTCCCATCAGGGTTGCCGGTGATCAATTGTTCTTGTCTCAATTTTGGTTTCTGGTTCACTTGGAAGCTTGCTGAGTCTTGCCTGCATCTTCTGCTAACAGAGAAGATATTTTCTGCTTTTATTTTTGTGCTTGCTTTTTGCATTTTTTCCTGCACACTTGTGGAGGTCAGCCAGGTCCCCTCCGGGGGCTTGTGGTCCTCTCAGTTTGTCTGAGCCACTGTTATTTGTTCATTTGCCTTTTCCAGTTTTTTCAGTGGTTGCGGCTTAGTTTTGTAACACCAGAGAACTAATTTAGATGGTAGAGGTCGTGTGATCTCAGGTGTTTTTGCAATTAGTAGAGTTGGTATTTTTTAGGGTTTTTTGGATTGCAGTAAGTGTCCTTCCTATCCTTTTCTTTCTAGGAAGATTGGGCCCCAACGTTTGCTCATACTATTTTCTGTCTGTGTCTGTATTTCCTCTTGTCTAACCGCCATTACAAGTTTGGGGGCTTCCTATGTTCTTTGGGGATCTGCTCCGGGGCAGATAGCTTTCCTCTTTCTATCTTTAGGTGTAGTTAACCTCTCAGGCTGTGACGAGGCGTCTAGGACCAACGTAGGTACGCTCCACAGCTGCCTTTAGTTGTGGTGGTTAGTCAGGGTACTGCAATCCAGTAGATTCCAACCTCTCTGGTGTATTGCCGTTTTTGCCTGCTCTCCTCAGCTACCAAATCATAACAGAATGGTCTGCGGGCGTCATGTCGCATTTGGAGAGCCCCTGATGTGCCTAAACAGTGGAAACCCCCCACAAGTGACCCCATTTTGGAAAATAGACCCCACAAGGAACTTATCTAGATGTGTGGTGAGCACTATGAAGCCTCAAGTGCTTCACAGAAGTTTATAACGTTCAGACTTAAAAACAAAAAAAATCATTTTTTTTTCAAAAATGATATTTTTGCCCCCAATTTTTTATTTTCCCAAGGGTATCAGAAGAAATTGGACCCCAAAAGTTATTGTCAAATTTGTCCTGAGTACGCTGATACCCCATATGTGGGGGTAAACCACTGTTTGGGTGCATGGCAAAGCTCAGAAGGAGCACCGTTTGACTTTTTCAACGCAGAATTGGCTGGAATTGAGATCAGACCCATGTCACTTTGAGAGCCCCTGATGTGCCTAAACAGTGGAAACCCCACAATTCTAACTCCAACCCTAACCCCAACACACCCCTAACCCTAGTCCCAACCCTAACCCTAACCACAAACCTAACCCTAACACACCCCTAACCCTAATCCTAACCCTAATCCTACTTTAGCCGCAACCCTAACCCTAACCCTAATGGGAAAATGGAAATAAATACATTTTTTTAATTTTATTATTTTTCCCTAACTAAGGGGGTGATAAAGGGGGGTTTGATTTACTATTTATAGCGGGTTTTTATGATTGGCAGCTGTCACGCTAAAAGACGCTTTTTATTGCAAAAAATAGTTTTTGCATCACCACATTTTGAGAGCTATAATTTTTGTATATTTTGGCCCACAGAGTCATGTGAGGTCTTATTTTTTGCGGTACGAGTTGTCGTTTTTATTGGTACCATTTTTGAGCATGTGACATTTTTTGATCGCTTTTTATTTCGATTTTTGGAAGGTTAGAATGAACAAAAATCAGCAAATCATGAATTTCTTTTGGGGGGGCGTTTATACTGTTCCGCGAGTGGTAAAATTGATAAAGCAGTTTTGTTCTTTGGGTTAGTACGATTATGTCGATACCTCATTTATATCATTCTTTATGTTTTGGTGCTTTTATACAATAAAAACAATTTTATATAAAAAAATAATTATTTTTGCATCGCTTTATTCTGCGAGCTATAGCTTTTATATTTTTTTGCTGATGATGCTGTGTGGTGGCTAGTTTTTTGCGGGACAAGATGACGTTTTCAGTGGTACCATGTTTATTTATATCGGTCTTTTTGATCGCATTTTATTCCACTTTTTGTTCGGCGGTATGATGATAAAGCATTAATTTTTTGCTTTGTTTTTTTTTAAGGGGTTCACTAAAAGGGTTAACTAGTGGGACAGTTCTATAGGGTGGGTCGTTACGGATGCGGCTGTACCAAATATGTGTACTTTTATTGTTTTGTTTGTTTTATTTACATGAAGAAATGAATTTATTGGGGAATATTTTTTTTTCCTTTATTTTGTAATTTTTTTTACACATTTGATTTTAATTTTTTTTAAACTTTTTTACTTTGTACCAGGGTGGGACATCACTGTATAAGTGATCTCACAGGCAGTGCAGGACGCTTTCTCAGCGCCTGCTCTATGCAGGCACTGAGGAAGCAGCCTCCCTGCAAGACCCCGCAGCCATCTTGGATCTTGGGTCTTGCAAGGAGGAAGGCCTCAGAACAGCGCGATCACATCGCGCTGTTCTGAGGGTCTCAGGGGAGCACGCAGGGAGCCCCCTCCCTGCGCGATGCTTCCCTGTGCCCCCGGTACTATGCGATCATGTTTGATCGTGGTGTGCCAGGGGTTAATGTTCCGGGAGCGGTCCGTGACCGCTCCTGGCACATAGTGCTAGGTGTCAGCTGTGATAATCAGCTGACACCCAGCTGCGATCAGCTGTGCTCCCCCCGGGAGCGCAGCTGATTGCATGTGACGCACTATTCCGTCCATGGGAATTAGGTCCAGGGTCACATGGACGGAATAGTACGTGGGATTGGATTAAGGGGTTAAAAAACGTCAGCTTGGCACACAAAAAATAAGCACTCACCCAGCACCAGATCACAAACAATGGAGACGCTAGGGGTCTCGGAATATGACTCAATTTTTTATTTTTTTAACAAACTTTGGATTTTTCTTTCATCATTTAAATAAAAAACAATCTATACTTGTGTGGTATCAATGAACCTGGACAATCATAACGGCAAGTTAGCTTTAGCATTTGGTCAACATAGTAAAAAAGAATCAAAAATTGTACTTTTTTTGCAAATTTACCGCACTTGGAATTTTTTTCCCATTTTCGAGTTCACGACATATTAAACCAATGGTTCTTTCAAAAGTACAACTTGTCACACAAAAAACAAGCCCTCACATGGCCATATTGATGGAAAAATAAAAAAGTTATGTCTCTGGAAAGAATGGGAGCGAAAAACAAAGGCAAAAACAAAAATGGCTGCGGTGTGAAGGGGTTAAAGGGAAGCGCTCACCAGATTTTTGCTACTTTAACTGAGAGCAGCATAATATAGAGACGCAGTGGTGTAACTAGAGTCCAGTGGGCTCCTGTGCGAGATTCGGACTGGCTTCCCCATCCTACTATATATCCACAGTTGTGTGAAAAAGTGTTTGCCCCCTTCCTGATTTACTTTATTATTAAGGGAAATGAAATCCAAACCTACAGGGTCCTGTGGGAAAAAGTGATTCCCCCTAAGGCCGGGGACAGATATGCGAGAAACATATTAATACCCAGCACAGTCGCTGGCACTCGGACAGGAGCGTGCAGCTGCATAGAAATACATGAAGCCGCACACTCCGGTCCAAGTGCAAGCGGCAGTGCCGGGTATTGACATGCAAGACTCGTGCGAGTTTTTCGCATGTCTGACTCCAGTCTAAACCTAATAACTAGTTGGGCATTATAGAATGCTGTATATCAGCCATGAAAGCCGGTGGCTGAAAATCATATTTTCCAAACCTGGTGACGGGTTCCCTATAATATAGAATGTACACAGAAAGCTGCCAATAAGTGGAGTTCAGCATTCAAAGAACTGGTAGATCTGTGTTATGTTACGGTAGCTGAGGAGTGCAGATAAAAAAAGGAAATACACCAGAGCAGTTGGAATCTATGAGATTGCAGTACCCTGACTAACCACCGCAACTAGAGGCAGCCGTGGAGCGTTCCTACGTTGGTCCTAGACGCCTCGTCACAGCCTGAGAAACTAACTACACCTAAAGATAGAAATAGGAAAGCTATCTGCCCCGGAGCAGAACCCCAAAGATAATAGAAAGCCCCCAAACATGTAATGGCGGTTAGACAAGAGGAAATACTGACACAGAAAGAAAATAGTATGAGCAAACGCTGGGGCCCAAACTAACTAAATAGAAAAGGATAGGAAGGGTACTTACTGCAATCTCAGAAAACCCTGAAAAAACACCAACTCTACTAATTTCAAAATCACCTGAGATCACACGACCTCTACCACCTAAATTAGTTCTCTGGTGTAACAAAAACAAAACAGCAGCCACTGAAAAAAAACTGGAAAAAGCAAAAGTACAAAACACAGTGGCTGGACAAAACTGAGAGGCAGTGGCGTAACTAGAAATGGCGGGGCCCCACAGCAAAATTTTGAACGGGGCCCCCTCTCCCAAACGGGCGGCGGGGGGGCAGGGTTCTGATAGTGGGCGGAGCCAATAGCAGTGGGCGGAGAAAATCACAGCAATTCTCTAGGCCCAAAAAATACTCTTCAGTCTCATAACGGCCAGCTTTTTGCCCAAATCAGAGCTGTATTTAAAGCAGACATTATGGAAACACAATATAATATAATGGACTGGTAGCAATGCAGCCCCCTTATGCTACCATTACTAGTAACCATGTCCCGCATAACTATTAATGCAGGCACATTATGCCCCCATAACTAGTAATAAGCCCTCTTATTCTCCCATCAGTAGTAATGTGCCCCTCAAGTAGTAATGCAGCCAAGAATGCAGAGTTATCACTCACACAGTATGTGCCCCCGTTAATCTTCGGTGGTATCTTCAGCTCCACAGTGGAGCACACTCACCACCAGTCTTCACCCTTCTGGGCGCCGCCGACGAGTGACGTCAGCAGCGTGATCACATGACATGATCACGCTGCAGACGTCGCTCTGACCCGGCGGTCAGAGCTTCAATTGTACTGGCGTCTGTATAGACACCAGTGCAATTGATTCCTGGGAGACGGCACGCAGCAGCTTCTCTGCGCCGGCTGTCAGCATGACAGCCAGCACAGGGAACCGCCGACTCTCAGGCCATGGGCGGCGGAACACAGCCGCAGGGGAGACAGCTGCAGCAGGGACGGGCCCCCTGTATAGACACCAGTGCAATTGATTCCTGGGAGACGGCACGCAGCAGCTTCTCTGCACCGGCTGTCAGCATGACAGCCAGCACAGGGAACCGCCGACTCTCAGGCCATGGGCGGCGGAACACAGCCGCAGGGGAGACAGCTGCAGCAGGGACGGGCCCCCTGCTAGCCCGGGCCCTATGGCAGCTGCTTCCCCTGCTTCCACGATAGTTCCGCCCCTGCTGAGAGGGCAAAAGCCCCCGGAGGGGACCCTGAAGGCCCCCACAGAAGTGCAGGACAAAATGCAAAAATATAGCAAAAACACAAAATAAGAAATTGTCTTATCTGATAGCAGGAGATGCAGACACGACACAGCAGGCTACAAGGGAAACTGGAAAGAAGGATTCAGACCAGAACAATTGATCACCGACAACCCTGATGGGAAAATGACTCCCTTATATAAGACCAATCAGTAACACCTGATTCCCAGTCCTCACAATCCTCACTAGTACCGCTTGTAACCACCAGAGGGAGCCTCTGCTCAGAACTCATCTCAAACCCATTCACAACAGTACCCCCCCCCTTGAGGAGGGGTCACCGAACCCTCATTTGAGCAACCAGGTCGGTCAGGATGAGTTCTATGATACGCACGGATAAGTCTCCTAGCATGGATGTCCGAAGCAAACACCCAAGAATTGTCTTCCTGACCATAACCTCTCCATTTAACCAAATACTGGAGTCTTCGTCTAGAAAAACGAGAATCCAATATTTTCTCAACCACATACTCCAGATTGCCCTCAACCAAAACAGGGTCAGGAGGCACAGCAGCAGGAACCACTGGCTCAACAAACCTCTTCAACAAGGACTTGTGGAACACGTTATGGATCTTAAATGTCCCTGGAAGAAGCAAACGAAAAGAAACAGGATTAATAATCTCCATGATCTTATAAGGTCCAATGAACCTAGGCTTAAATTTCGGAGATGCTACTCTCATAGGAATATTCTTTGAGGACAACCAGACCAAGTCCCCCACTTTAAACCGAGGACCATCAGTCCTATGCCGGTTAGCAAACCGCTGGGCCTTCTCCTGAGAGAGGGACAACCTCTCCACTACCTGGTCCCAAATCTGCTGCATACGCTCAACAACAGAGTCAACACCTGGACAGACAGAAGCCTCCGTCTGTCCTGAAGAAAATCGAGGGTGAAACCCAGAATTACAGAAAAACGGAGACATCAAAGTGGCAGAGCTAGCCCTATTATTAAGAGCAAACTCAGCCAAAGGCAAAAAAGAGACCCAGTCATCCTGATCAGCAGACACAAAGCATCTTAGATAAGTCTCCAATGTCTGGTTTGTTCTCTCAGTTTGACCATTGGTCTGAGGATGAAATGCCGAGGAGAAAGACAATTGAACACCCAGTTTAGAACAAAAAGTCCTCCAAAATCTGGAAACAAACTGGACTCCTCTGTCAGACACAATGTTCTCAGGAATGCCGTGTAAACGAACCACGTGCTGAAGGAACAACGGCACCAATTCAGAGGAGGAAGGCAACTTAGGTAATGGCACAAGATGTATCATTTTGGAAAACCTATCACAAATTACCCAGATGGTGGTCATTCTCTGAGAAACAGGAAGATCGGAAATGAAATCCATAGAGATATGGGTCCATGGTCTCTTGGGCACAGGCAATGGCATCAACAAACCACTAGAGCGAGAGCAAGGCTTGGAGCGAGAGCAAGTCCCGCAGGACTGCACAAATTCCCTGACATCGCGAGACAAGGTAGGCCACCAAAAGGACCGACTAACCAAGTCTCTGGTACCAAAAATTCCGGGATGCCCAGCCAATGCGGAACAATGAATCTCAGACATCACACTCTTTTTCCATTGGTCCGGGACAAACAATTTTCCAACAGGGCAGCGCTCGGGCCTATCCTCCTGACACCCCTCCAGAGCAAGTCTCAAATTGGGCGAGATGGCGGAAAGAACTACACCCTCCTTCAAAATAACAGAGGGATCAGATAGCTCAGGAGAGTCCGCAAGGAAACTCCTCGAGAGGGCATCCGCCTTAACATTCTTAGTGCCAGGAAGAAAGGAAACCACAAAATTAAAACGTGTGAAAAACAAGGCCCACCTGGCCTGTCTAGGATTGAGTCGCTTGGCAGATTCCAGATAGACCAGATTCTTATGGTCCGTAAGGACCACCACCTGATGTTTGGCTCCCTCCAGCCAATGTCTCCACTCTTCAAAAGCCCACTTCATGGCCAATAACTCCCGATTACCCACATCATAATTACGTTCAGTAGGAGAAAATTTTCGAGAGAAAAAGGCACAAGGGTTACTTTTAGAGGTCTCTGGATCTTTTTGGGATAAAACGGCACCTGCCCCAATTTCAGAGGCATCAACCTCCACCTGAAATGGCAGAGAAACATCAGGCTGCCGTAGAACAGGAGCAGAAGTGAATCTCTGCTTAAGTTCCTGAAACGCAGAGACTGCCTCAGGAGGCCAATTCACCACATCAGAACCCTTTCTGGTCAAATCAGTTAATGGTTTAACAATAACCGAGAAATTACCAATAAATTTACGATAAAAATTGGCAAAACCCAAAAATCTCTGAAGAGCCTTTAATGAAGTAGGTTGGACCCAATCACAGATGGCCTGAACCTTGACCGGGTCCATTTCAATAACAGATGGGGACAAAATGAATCCCAGAAATGAGATCTTCTGTACGCCAAAAAGACACTTTGATCCCTTCACATACAGAGCATTCTCTCTCAAAATCTGGAATACAGTTCGAACATGTTTCACATGAGAGTCCCAGTCATTAGAAAAAATCAAGATATCATCCAAATAAACAATCAGAAACTTGTCCACAAAATCCCTGAAAATGTCATTCATGAAGGACTGGAAGATGGAAGGAGCATTAGTGAGCCCAAAGGGCATCACAAGGTACTCAAAATGCCCTTCAGGGGTGTTAAATGCCGTCTTCCATTCATCCCCGTGCTTAATGCGAATAAGGTTATACGCCCCCCTGAGGTCAAGCTTGGTAAACCAAGTAGCGTTTTTCACCCTGGAAAACAGGTCAGAAATCAAGGGTAACGGGTATTGATATTTCACAGTAATATTGTTCAAGAGACGATAATCAATACACGGCCTTAATGAACCATCTTTTTTGGCCACAAAGAAAAAACCGGCACCTAAGGGTGAAGAGGATGGTCTGATATGACCCTTCTCCAATGATTCCTTGATATAAGACCGCATAGCGTCATGTTCAGGTACAGACAAGTTAAAAAGGCGACCTTTAGGGAATTTACTACCTGGCACTAATTCAATAGCGCAGTCATAGCTCCTATGGGGAGGTAAGGATGCAGATTTACTTTCGCTAAACACATCAGAAAAATCAAACAAAAAGTCAGGAACATCCTCAGCCTGGGGGGAGGCAGAAAAAACAGGAGTGTTGGTATTAACACATTGGCAGCCCCAACTGGTTACAGACACAGATTTCCAATCCAAAACAGGATTATGAGACTGTAACCAAGGGAAACCCAGCACTATAATGTCATGCAGATTATATAGAACCAAAAATTTGCAGCACTCCTGGTGATCAGGTTCAACCCTCATTATCACCTGAGTAGAAAACTGGGGTTTATTCTCAGCCAAAGGGGTAGAATCGATCCCAGTAAAGGAATAGACTTCTGTAGGGGTATCAAGGGAAACCCACAACGTTTAGCAAAATCATAATCCATCAGGTTAATAGCTGCTCCAGAATCAACGAAAGCCTGAGCAGAAAATGAGGACAGAGAGCATATCAGAGTGACAGTTAATAAAAACTTAGTCTGAACACTACCCAAGACAACTGAGCGTGCAAAATGTCTTCCCCGCTTAGGGCAGACTGAAATAGCATGAGAGGCATCACCACAGTAGAAACATAACCCATTGCGCTTTCGAAACTCATGACGCTGTGCCCCAGACACCACTCCATCACACTGCATGGGCTCAGCAGCTGGCTCACAAGGCAACACCACTCCACGCATACTTCTCCGCTCACGCAAACGTCTGTCAATTTGAATCGCTAATGACATAGAATCATTGAGACCAGAGGGGACAGGGAATCCCACCATAACATCCTTTACATTATCCGACAGACCCTTCCAGAAAAGGGCCGCCAAAGCGTCGTCATTCCACTTGGTCAGGACTGCCCACCTACGGAATCTCTGACAGTATAACTCAGCGTCATCAAGCCCCTGATTTAATGCCAACAAGGCTTTTTCAGCTTGATCAGTGACATTAGGCTCATCGTACAATAACCCCAAAGCCTGAAAAAATGCATCAACATCACTCAAAACAGGATCCCCAGGTATCAGGGAAAAAGCCCAATCCTGAGGATCGCCGCGCAGGAGAGAGATGATAATTTGAACCTGCTGCGCTGCGTTTCCTGAGGACTTAGATTTTAAGGCAAGAAACAATTTACAATTACTTTTGAAATTCTGAAACTTAGCTCGATCCCCTAAAAACAAATCTGGCATGGGGATCCTAGGTTCCACAACAGGCAACCTAGCAAGATATGCAGCAATACTCTGAACCTCAGTGGCAAGCTGATCCACACGGCCAGACAACTGTGCAAACTCCATTGGGAGAAAAGATCCTCCCCAGCACCCAGAGATACAGAGGGAAAAAAAAAAAAATGCAACAAACAGAAAAATATCTCTGACAACTTTTCTTCCTTCAAAATATTTTTTTCCCTTCTGTGAGTACCATACAATTTTTCGGGCCGGTGATACTGTTATGTTACGGTAGCTGAGGAGTGCAGGTAAAAAAGGAAATACACCAGAGCAGTTGGAATCTATGAGATTGCAGTACCCTGACTAACCACCGCAACTAGAGGCAGCCGTGGAGCGTTCCTACGTTGGTCCTAGACGCCTCGTCACAGCCTGAGAAACTAACTACACCTAAAGATAGAAATAGGAAAGCTATCTGCCCCGGAGCAGAACCCCAAAGATAATAGAAAGCCCCCAAACATGTAATGGCGGTTAGACAAGAGGAAATACTGACACAGAAAGAAAATAGTATGAGCAAACGCTGGGGCCCAAACTATCTAAATAGAAAAGGATAGGAAGGGTACTTACTGCAATCTCAGAAATCCCTGAAAAAACACCAACTCTACTAATTTCAAAATCACCTGAGATCACACGACCTCTACCACCTAAATTAGTTCTCTGGTGTAACAAAAACAAAACAGCAGCCACTGAAAAAAAACTGGAAAAAGCAAAAGTACAAAACACAGTGGCTGGACTAAACTGAGAGGTCAAAAGCCCCCGGAGGGGACCCTGAAGGCCCCCACAGAAGTGCAGGACAAAATGCAAAAATATAGCAAAAACACAAAATAAGAAATTGTCTTATCTGATAGCAGGAGATGCAGACACGACACAGCAGGCTACAAGGGAAACTGGAAAGAAGGATTCAGACCAGAACAATTGATCACCGGCAACCCTGATGGGAAAATGACTCCCTTATATAAGACCAATCAGTAACACCTGATTCCCAGTCCTCACAATCCTCACTAGTACCGCTTGTAACCACCAGAGGGAGCCTCTGCTCAGAACTCATCTCAAACCCATTCACAACAGATCTGCAGCAGATAAAAAAGGGATTTTATAAAAAAAATAAAATAAAACAAACAGCCACTAAGTGATAAATCACTAGAATAAGGGTCTCTGCCCTTACATCATGCTGCTCTCTGATGCTTTATTTCCTGATGCCAGATTCCCTTTACAGAAGCACATTTATTAAACGTGCTTGAAAGTTTCAGTAAAACTTGAAATAACATAAACATAACATGTTCATCTTTAATCTTCAAGATTTTTTTTTGTGACAATAAGACATTCCTTTCTTGATAAAACATCAAAGAGGGACATTATACTTTCCTCTTCAGAAACTTTATACCTGCAAAAGAGAGAAAATTTATAATTGAGATACTGAATATAAATAATAATGCTCCAAGTTGGATCAAAAGGAAGAGGTAATAGCAGAGCCAGTCAACAGTTTGAAGACCCCATGTTATATATTAGTTAAACAGCAGCAGTTTTTTGAGCAAAAACTATTACACAGTGGTACCAAAATTGTTGATATTTGTGTTTTGTTTTTTTTAAGTTTGCGTACATATAAAATGTGATGTTGAAAATTTAGGAACAAATTTTATAAATGCATTCCGCATGACCAAAAAGTAGGCCTTGCAGCAGATTAGCTTAATGATGTACAACTATTTAACCGGTTTACTTAAATAGGTTTTCTAATGTATTCAGGATTTGTACCAAGTGCATAAAGTTAATAAAGTAATGAAAGATACATTATTTACATGATATAACCTATCGTTCTGGTGTTCCTCGTCAGTCTTTCATGCAGCAACAATGTCTTTTACTTAAAAGTAAGGGTAAGTGCACAAAATATCCTTTTGACTGGATTCTGCCTGGTACCCACGTGAAAAAGCACCAAAATACTGTCAAAAATAATTTTCATTTGTACAACAATCTCAAAATGACTTACTGGGAATATTTTCCATTTTCTGTAACTTCTTTTAATGGCTTCAGGCTTTGAAAGCCATGAAGAGGTTAAAAAATATTACCTGAACCTGACTATTCTCTTTCTTATACAGAGCGTGAAAGAAATTTTAAACACGTCACCAATTTTCTAAGTACTGTATATACTCAAGTATAAGCCGAAGCACATAATTTTGCCACGGGAAACTGGGTAAGCTTATTGACTCGAGTATAAGCCTGTTATGCATTGTCCCCTCATCCCTGTCCTTGAATGCATGATCCCCCTTCCCGTCCTTGTATGCATGGCTTCTTATCCCCTATTCTGGTATACAAGGCTCCCCCCTCCCGTCCTTGTATGCATGGAAGTCCCTCTCCCAATCTTTATCACAGTGCGCCATTGTTCTGTCCTTATGGCAATAACTGCATATCTGGGAGTGTATGAGCCCGATGGATCTGCTGGGACCACACATGGGCCGTGGGGTACTCGGAACCGAGCCTATTGACTTCTATGGGGGATGTCACGGCAGCTACGACCTGGTCTGTGGCCCTGGGCGCTCACCAAAAAGGGGATATTTACAGGGGATAAAGTTTATGTAGTGATTCGTGACGCCACCTGTGGTGCCTGGTTAGGGTGACCAGCATTGCAGCTCAGGTCCTCTGGAAGTGTTGGTACTCTGCAGCCAGTTGGTAAACCTCCCACAGGTGAGGTGGTAATCTTCCAGGGCAGGTAAATGGTGTAGTGTAGAAATAGTGCTAGTGAATGCAGCAGGAAGAGATGTGCACCGCTGGAATAATCAGGGAGACAGTCCAGGTGCAGTTTCAAGGTTTACTCACAGTTCTGTCATCGGTAATACATATGCCCGCCTGGTACTGTGTCCTCCGGGCAAGGGGTCCAGCAACCCCCAGGTAGATCGGGTAGATCAGGTCGCACTTTCCCAGGACTCCCTTTCAGTGTGTTCCTTTCCTGGCCGTCTCTCTCTGTGCTGTTTCACTCCTCTCTTCCTAGCACCTCACCATGCAGTCTCTCAGTCCAGAAGCTGTGGACCCTGTCAGGTAACAAATTAATTCTGTGCGTCCTTGGCCCTATATAGTTTCATCCCTGGAGGTGATGCTGATGGTTAGTAGCAATGACCTGTAAAGTGATCACCGCCGCCGGCTTACTAGCGGAGCCTGTAGGTTTCCCACTAGTCTAGGGGCCGGTCCCTGTTGGCCTGGTCCCGATGGGCCACGGATGGAAATATGCGCTCTCCGTGCCCTTGGACCCTTTCTCATGCACTCCAGAAGCTCCTCAGTCTACTTCTTTCTCTTGGAGGAAGAGCTCCTATCAGCTAGCTCTCCTCACCACCTCTACACACTCCATGTGTTCAGCTTCCTTAACTTCTCTTCTCTTCTTACTGCTGCCTAAACTCCACCCACCCATACACCCCTTGCTAACCAGCCTGGTATGAGACCATCCTTCCTTAGGGTATGTCCATATGACCAGCTGATATGGTGTGTGTTGGATGCAGGTGTTGGAGTCTAAGGGGGTGCTCCCTCCTTACCTGCGAGTGGGGTGTCACACCTCTGGATGAGATGCAACACCTCTGTGGTGACTGAACCCTCAGGGGCACCACACATGGAAGAGTCTTGGCCAGCCGTGGCTGATAACAGGGACAATAGCACACAGCAGCCGCTGATAAGAATAGCACACAGCAGCCTCTGATCAGAATAGCACACAGCAGCCTCTGATCAGAATAGCACACAGCAGCCTCTGATCAGTATGAGGTGGCTGATAACAGGGGAGAATAACACTCAGCAGCCTCTGATCAGTGTGAGGTAGCTGATAACAGGGGAGAATAGCACACAGCAGCCTCTGATCAGTATAAGGTGGCTGATAACTGTTGGCATATGCAACAGATTAGGACTTATTATAAGAAAAAGGAGGACTTTATGCTGACCTGACAGTAGATGGCGATGTTGTGTAACGTTTCCTTGCTTATTGTATTAGAAATAGTCTTACTTGTAGTTTCACTTTTGTTTTGTTCCTGTTTTTCCTGATGCAATGCTGAAATGACTGTACATTTTCCTTTTACCTCATGTTGTAAGAAGTAAAAGCTTGTTATTCCATGCAGCCTGCTCTGTGAAGTTTTCTACTGCAAAGGTGTGGATTCAGAAGCTGTGCAACAGGTTATGGGCCCAGACACCCAGATACAGCGTACCAGACATCCAGACACAGAGAATCCAGACACCACAGATCCAAGCACCAAGAATACCAGATGCCCAGGACACTGGAACTCCCAGCAAGTTAAAAATGACAAGTATCACAAAGCTAAAACTCACAGTAGCTAAACTGAATGATGAGAACTATCAGCTATGGAAGTTCAAAGCAGAGATGTTATTGTCTACAGATGATTTATGGGAAGTAATCACTACAGATAGACCTGATCAAGATAATCAGACATGGGATAAGAAAAATAGACAAACGAGAGCCACCATTAGCTTATTAGTGGATGATGCTCAATTAATACATATAAGAAATGAAGAAACAGCTAAAGGAATCTGGGAAGCATTAAGAAAGCTATATGAGAGACCCAGCTTAAATCACAAATTATTTTTATTAAGAAAGCTTTACAGTATGAGATTGAGTGCAAATGACGACATGCAGAAGCACATATTCTCAATGATAGAAGTGATATCACAGCTAAGATCTATTGGTGAAGATATTAAAGAAAGTCATATAGCAGCTATATTGTTGTGCAGTTTACCAGATTCGTATACAGCTTTAATAAATGCACTAGAGACAAGACCTGAAACAGACATTACATTAGAGTTTGTGAAAACATGACTAATAGATGAATATCAGAGAAGAAATGATTCTTCTACTGAAAAGGACAGTGAAAACACTCTTAAAGCTACAGAATTTAAAAACCCTATAATAGACAAGAGGATGCTTCAGATGTAAGAAAAAATGTCATATAAAGAAAGACTATACCATATGGAAAGCAGAACAACAAAAATTACAACATAAAAAGCATACACAGAAAGTAAAAAACACAATTTCCGATTCGTTTTAGAATAATTGGAATGGCACATTCAAAATAACAGACAAGAAATCATCACTTGGTTGGTTTATTGATTCAGGAGCAACAAGTCATATGACAAGTGACAAGAATTTCTTTACTGATCTTGATTTAGATAAGAAAGAAGCCAATTATCTTGCAGATGGAAGCAAAATAACCGCAGAAGGTATCGGACAAGGTATGCTAAATTGTTCAAACAAGTTCAGACAAGATTCCAAGATACTTGTACAGGATGTGTTGTATGTTCCAAAATTGGAAGGCGGATTATTATCTGTGAAACGTTTAACAGCAAAAGGACTTACAGTAAAATTCAAAGACAATGAGTGTGCAATTATTGCAGGAAACAAGATGATAACCAAAGTCAAGGCAGATGAACAATATATCATTTTGACAAACCAAAGGAACAGATGAAGGTATGTACACATGATCACAAAAACTGTATTCACATGTGGCATAGACGTCTAGGACTTAGACACCCGGACAGTATAAGGGAACTACAGAGAAAAGAATTGACAAAAGATTTAAAGATATCAGATTGCTCAATTACCATAAGATGTGAATGTTGTATAAAATCTAAAGCCACAAGGATATCTATTCCAAAAGAAAGTGAGATGAAAAGCGAAAGACCACTTGATTTGGTGCATACTGATGTATGTGGACCCATGAAAGTGACTACATCAGGAGGCAATAGATACATGTTGACTTTTATAGACGACTACTCAAGATACACAGTCACATACTTAATTAAGAACAAAGGTGAAGTTTTTGGTAAACTTGTAGACTATGTAACAAGATCAAGTAACAAATTTCAAAGGAAGCCAATTGTCATCAAAAGTGATAATGGAAGTGAATTTTCAGGTCACAGAATAGAAGACTACTTAAGACAAAATGGAATAGAACATCAGAAAACTGTTCCATACACACCTGAACAAAATGGAGTAGCAGAAAGAAAAAACAGAACTCTAACAGAGATGATGAGATGTATGCTGACAGATTCTAAACTACCAGATAAATATTGGGGTGAGGCCACAATGACAGCTACATATCTACAGAACCGACTTTTTGCCAGAAAACTGAAGAAAACTCCATATGAACTGTGGCAAGGTATGAAACCTAGTGTCAATCATTTAAAAGTTTTTGGATGTAAAGTTTTTATATCCATTCCAACAGAAGAACGTTCCAAACTTCAAAACAGATCCGTGGAAGGAATATTCGTTGGATATAGTGAAAACTGCAAAGGATATAGAATCTTAGATCCCAAAACAGAGTTACGGTGAGTAACAGTGGGACATTCATTGAAGATTTAGATGAAGACATTATGATTTCAGTTGAAACAAAAAATGAGAAAAACAATAGTGACATAACTGAAGAAATATCTGATGAGAAAGAAGTAGAAATTAATGAAGAACAAAATACTGAAAGTGAAGTATCACAACTACAAACAGACACAGAACCAAGACGTTCAATAAGAGAGAACAAAGGAAAACCACTAAAACGTCTCTCATACAAGACAATTATAAGAAAAATCCATGAGCCTACCTCTTGGGAAGACATATCTAAACTTCCTGAAGAAGAAGCTAATAAATGGATAGAAGCAACAGAAACAGAAATTAAATCCATGCATGATTCAAATACATGGACACTAACAGATTTGCCAGAAGAAAGAAAAGCCATAGGATGTAAATGGATTTTTAAAGTAAAATACCAAACAGATGGCGCACCTGAAAGATATCGAGCAAGACTCGTAGCTAAAGGGTATTCTCAAAAATATAGAGAAGACTATGATGAAACATTTGCTCCAGTTGTCAAACACACTACAATAAGAACTTTACTTACAGTTGCAGCAATGGAACAGATGGAACTAAGACATCTGGATGTAAAGACAGCTTTTTTGAATAGAGATTTAACAGAAGACATTTGCATGGAACAACCTCCAGGATTCAAAGAAGAAAGAAATCCAAACAAAGTTTGTAAACTACAGAAAAGCATATATGGTTTAAAACAAGCAGCTAAAGCGTGGAATGAAAATCACGGAAGTACTAACAAATGAAAAATTTCAAAGAAGCAAAGCTGATCCATGCTTGTACACAAAAAGGATGAGTAATAGATGGATTTATGTACTCATATATGTAGACGACATTTTGATTTGTTTTAAACAAGAAAGGGATAAAGAAAACATTCTAAAAACCCTGAAGCAACATTTCGAAATCAAAGACTTAGGAAATGTAAAACAGTACCTAGGAATACAGATAGAAAGAGAAGAAGACGGAAGTTTCCTACTGTATCAGAATCATATGATTCAAGACATAACAGAAAAATTTGGACTAAAGGATGCAAAAACAGTAAAGTCTCCAATGGAAACTAATTATCTCAAAGAGAACAGTGGAAAGAATATGCTACCAAACAATGAAGAATACGGAACAGCAATAGGAAAACTACTGTATCTAGCGACCGTTACAAAACCAGACATCGCAGCAGCAGTAGGAATCCTGAGTAGAAAGGTATCAAAACCAAATAAAGCTGATTGGAATGCCGTGAAGAGAGTAATACGTTATTTGAAAGGAACTAGCAATGTTAAGTTGAAATTACCCACAGGTGAAAATTGCATTTTAACAGGATATGTTGATGCAGATTGGGCTGGAGATCCAACTGACAGAAGATCTACCAGTGAACATATTTTTTTTCTCTCAGGTGGACCAATAAGTTGGACAAGTAAGAAACAGTCAATTGTGACACTAACTTCAACAGAAGCAGAATATGTTGCAGCAGCACATGCGAGTCAAGAAGTACTGTGGTTAAGACAATTGTTGACAGACCTAGGACAACCACAGTTGGAACCAACAAAACTAAAAGAGGACAATCAAGGAGGTCTTGTTCTTGCTCAGATGGAAAGAGTCAATCCAAGAACCAAGCAGATTGATGTGAAATATCATTTCTTGAGAGATCATCAGGATCAAGGAGTCTTGAAGTTGGAGTATTGCCCTACTGAAGAAATGACAGCTGACATTTTCACGAAGGCGTTGAATGCTGATAAACATCAGAGACTAATAAAAAAAGTTGGGTTTCATTGAATAAGTCCTAACTGTTAAGAAATGGTGTTGGCATATGCAACAGATTAGGACTTATTATAAATAAAAGGAGGACTTTATGCTGACCTGACAGTAGTTGGCGATGTTGTGTAACGTTTCCTTGCTTATTGTATAAGAAATAGTCTCACCTGTAGTTCCACTTTTTTTTTTCCTGTTTTTCCTGATGCAATGCTGAAATTACTGTGCATTTTCCTTTTACCTCATGTTGTAAGAAGTAAAAGCTTGTTATCCCATGCAGCCTGCTCTGTGAAGTTTTCTACTGCAAAGGTGTGGATTCAAAAGCTGTGCAACAATAACAGGGGAGAATAGCACACAGCAGCCTCTGATCAGCATAAGGTGACTGATAACAGGGAGAAGAGCACACAGCAGTCTCTGATCAGTATAAGGTGGTTGATAACATGGGAGAATAGCACACAGCAGCCTCTGATCAGTATAAGGTGGTTGATAACAGGGGGGAATAGCACACAGCAGCCTCTGATCAGAATAAGGTGGCTGATAACAGGGGAGAATAGCACTCAGCAGCCTCTGATCAGTATAAGGTGGCTGATAACAGGGCAGAATAGCACTCAGCAGACTCTGATCAGTATAAGGTGGCTGATAACAGGGGAGAATAACACTCAGCAGCCTCTGATCAGTATAAGGTGGCTGATAACAGGGGAGAATAGCACACAGCAGTCTCTGATTGTTATGAGATGACTGATAACAGGGAGACAAGCACACAGCAGCCTCTGATTGGCATAAGGTGGCAAATAACAGGAGAATAGCACACAGAAGCCTCTGATTGGTATAAGGTAGCTGATAACAGGAGAATAGCACACAGCAGCCTCTGATCAGTGTGGGTAGTTGATAGATAACAGGGGAGAATAGTGCACAGCAGCCTCTGATCAATGTGGAGTGATTAACTATGTTATCCTACTCACCCACCAGCATGCCCTGGCAGAATCTCCATTGGTGCCTGCTACCAGCAGCTCTTCCTGTGCTGATCGATCACGTGGCCCCGCTCATTAAGGTAATGAATATGCGCTCCACACCTATGGGAGTGGAGACACGTGCATATTCATTACCTTAATGAGCGGTACCACGTGACTGCTGAACACATGAAGAAGCTGCCAGTGCTGGGAAAGAGAAACAGCGACGGAGGGTGAGTATTGATGTTTTCCGGAAGCCCCCTCACCCGCAGGCTTTCTGGGACAATGGCTCGTGTATAAGCAGAGGGGGGCGTTTTCAGCACAGAAAAAGTGCTGAAAAACTCGGCTTATACACGAGTATATACAGTATATTATTAAAAAAAAGCTCTTAGGCCACATGGGACTTATGTACTTACTTTGAAAATACACATCAAAATAGCTGAATAATTCTAAAGCAAAATAGTCTAGTACTATGAGAAAAGCTAGACAGGATGCTTCATAGCACAGAATCGTTTGAGTTTTTTTTTTAAATTACATTAAGCCCTTCTTATTAGAGGTGTTTTCGTTTTTGCTTTTGCGTTTTTTGCTCCCCTTCTTCACAGAGCCATAACTTTTTTATTTTTTGGTCCATATGGCCATGTGAGGGCTTGTTTTTTTTAGTTGTAATTTTGAACAACACCATTGGTTTTAACATATTGTATCTTGTAAAATGGGAAAAAAATTCCAAGTGCGGTGAAATTGCAAAAAAATTACACAATATTTTTTGTTTTTCTTTTTTATTATGTTCACTAAATGCAAAAACTGACCTGCCATTATGATTCTCCAGGTTATTACGTGTTCATAGACACCAAACATGTCTAGGTCCTTTTTTATTTAAGTGGTGAAAAAAAAATTCCAAACTTTGTTAAAAAAAGCTGACATTTTTAATTCTACTAGTTTGGTGCAGATACGATCTTTTGATAGCCCATTATTGCATTTTAATGCAATATTGCAGCAACCAAAAAAACAATTTTGGCACTTTGACTTTTTTTTCTCATTACACTGTTTAGTGATCGGGTTAATTCTTTTTATATATTGATAGATCGGGTGATTCTGAACGCGGCGATACCAAATATGTGAATGTTTGATTTTTTGTATTGTTTTATTTTGAAAGGGGGTGATTTTTTTATATTTTTAAAAACTTTTTCTTACTTTTGGCATGCTTCAATAGTCTCCATGGGAGACTAGAAGCTGCCATAACCCGATTGTGCCTGTGTGACAGATCGTCTATATGTAGCAGAATTGCTGACTTGCTCTGAGCACCGACCACCGGGCGGCACTCACAGCAATCCAGCAGTAACAACCATAGAGGTATGCAGGAGACCTCTGGTTGTCATGCCAACCCATCGGAGACCCACAATCACGTGATGGGGTCACCGATGGGCGGAAGCGCTGTTAAATGCCACTGTCAGAGTTTGACAGCGGCTTTTAACAGGTTAATAGAAATGGGTGGATCGTGATTCCACCTGCAGCTGTTAGAGAAAAGATGTGGGCTTACCGCCGGAGCACATATCAAAGGGAGGGTGTCCAACATCAGCGTATTATTAAGCTCGATGTCGGAAAGGTGTTAAAGGACTGATGGGTGCTTAGAGGGAATTTGTCAGAATGAACCAACCCCGCAAAAGAGAGGGCCGGAGCAAAGCCGCACCCCCCGGCGTAGGCAGAGGCTGGCATGACAATGGGTTGGGGAGGTAGGGGATATTTATGAGTGGAAGGGGTTTTAGTGGGGTCGCTTATAGGGCAGGGTTTGGTGTGGGTCCCATCACTTCCTACACTCCAGGGTCGAGTTTGGTCACGCCCGCCCTCATGTTGTTGGATTCATCCTGGTTTTTTTTGGCACTTTAATGGGTCATGGTGGATTTGGCGGTTGGGGGGAGTCCTTGAAGTTGGTTGAAAATTGGTACTGGGGATCCATGGGCATATGGTTTCCTCCTTCTGGCATTTAATATAGTTTGGATCTGGTGAAATAGGGTGGGGAAGTCGGCAAGGTTGTCAGATCCCCAGGAGTTTTTTAAGTGAACTTTGGAACCCTTGTGGTTATGATGCTCCTGAACAAGTGGGGTAACGGCTGGGAGTAAAATTGGTGGCTGTTTTGTGTTCACTTCATATTTGGTGTTCACCAGATTTTTGGGGGCTTCAAGTACTCCTCCCAGCGTGTAATGTTATTTATTCTTGAATGTTTTATTGTTTGTTGTTAAAATAAAGGCTGCTGTGGCCATAATTATTTCAAACAATTCGTGTACCTGTTGTTTATTTCAATGGGTTTATTTGGGGTGGGATGGTGACAAAGTGGGGGTCGGTAGTGTTTTTATCCCATGAGACTTCGCCAATACCAGTGTCATTGGTTTTCTGATCATGCCTCATCATACCTGCTCAAGTTCATACATTTTCTTCCTTGACTATATTCCCTGCCTTGCCCCACCTTCCAATTCTTGACACAGCTCAGTGGCTTTACTACATAGCCAGTGAGTCAAGCAGAGAAACATTAAGCTGGGCAGAATATAGAGCCAAGGATTCAAAAGTTTTGGAAGTGCTTGCACACTTAAGACTCATCTGCATATGATTTAAAACAGATAAGGGAGGAAAGGCTTGCATCTGTATGAGTGAAATTATCTTTCAGACAGCAACATGACCATGTAAACAATTTGGGAGGGGATAGACCATTCTGACAGATTCTTGTTAAATTAGAATGTCAACCAATAAATGATGTGTTAGGGCGGTTTCACAAGTCCTGATATTTCCGCTACCGGAAAAATCGGTACCGGAGATATCAGTGTCCGTGTGTCAGTGTGTATACTATGTGCGGCACACGTGTAGCAACCGTGTGCCACCCGTGTGCCGCATCAGTACCACACGGACAACACGGACAGCTACAGTAAGCGCTGTCCCCCTGCCTGTGGTGCTGAAGCTCCGTCATTATTCTCCTTCCTCTGCCGGCAACAGCGCGAGCAGGGAGAATCAATGAAAACCCGACGTGGGGGTCCCCCTTAGGTTTTCAACCAACACGGCAAAACTATACAGCAGGGGGCTGCTATTCTCAGGCTGGAAAGGGGCCATGATTATGGCCCCCCCAGCCTAAAAACAGCAGCACCCAGCTGCCCAGGAAAGGCGCATCTATTAGATGCGCCTATTCTGGAGCTTTGTCGGGTTCTTCCCATTTGCCCTGTAGTGGTGACAAGTGGGGTTCATAAAGGGTGAACGCCACCTTGCTATTGTAAGGTGCCGTTAAGCCAGGCTTAGTAATGCATAGGTATCAATAAGACACCTATGCATTACTAATCCTATAGTTAAGAAAGGGTTATATAAACACACACACAGTAACACTAAAGTATTTTAATGAATGAATACACTACACAGGTTTTTTACATCTTTACTATACTGCCATTCCTTAATGATGCCCTCGTTCTCCTGTAAAAAATATAAAATAAAAAAACAGCAATATCCCATACCTGTCCGGCGTACAGTCAGGTCCCACGGCGTAAATCCATCTCAGGGGTTAATCACTACAGCAGGAGCGACTGCTAATGCGACCGCTCTAGCTGTAAAGCACTGGAGAATAAATGGGAGCAGCGCGCACAGACTCAGTGAAGAGCGGTGACGTCAATGACTCTCTGCTCGCTGCTTCCCAGTCATTCCCCTGTAGTTTTCAGCCAGGACGGCTGCATTAGCAAAGCTCCGGCTGTAAACAGATAAACCCCCGAGATGGATTTACGCCGTGGGACCTGACTGTACGCCGGACAGGTATGGGTATATTGTTGCTTTTTTGTTTTATATTTTTTACAGGAGAACGAGGGCAACATTAATGAATGGCAGTATAATAAAGATGTAAAAAAAAAAGATGAACACCAACTGCTCCTATGCACATAAGTCCATTGTGTTATAGTTAACTCCATTTAGTGAAAATTAAAAATATAATAATGGAGAATGGTAAATCACTACTAGATGGGGCACGTATCCAGTGGCACACACAATATTGTTTTGGCTCCCAGGTATAGTACTCTTGCAAGCATTATTTGTTGTCTCTCTAGGCACACTTTATTGCACTAGGCTTTGCTCTACATATGCACATTATTTGCAAGTGTGGCACTATTCATTTGAAGGTGCACATTTTGTTGTTTTCTTGGTCACACTTATTATATTTTGTATTTGCCCATTCACATTAAGTGTTGGCACTATTTTTCTAATTTTTCTTTGTTTTGGCACCAATTATATACACATTTATTTTTTCAGGGTGCATGTTGTGCATTTACATAACCTGCACATTGTATGCATCATATATAGTATCCTTTTGTTTTTGTTGGCACTACACAGGAGTAGATTTAATGGTTTATAAATTATTCTTAGTTTAGTATGCGTTTTAGCACATTGTCATATACACTTGCACTCCAAACTAAGATTTTTTCTTTGGTGCATTTGTGAGTTATATTTAAACCTGGTTACACCCTTGAGCCTTGGGGATTTAATTATTGTATGCCCATTTATTGAACAACTTGTGTGAGCCCAATTTTATTATACTATATACGAATCATTATTGTGTCTGTTTTTTGCCATATGTTAATAAAGGCTAATTTTATTGAAATTTTAATCTAGTTGCATTTTATTCACATATATACACACTTATATTATATGCATCATTGATTTGGATCATTTTTTCTCATTTTTTATTTTATTAATTTTTATTCATTTAATTTTTATTTATTTTTTATTATTATTTTTTATATATTAATTTCTTCAACTAAAATAATTTTATTATTTTTATCATTATATTTTCTTTATCTTGCCCCACCATCTGCCACAACCAACATTTTCCAGTGTTTCTTTTGTTTAGATGAAATAAACGTAACAAAGTTTTGTGCAGTTTCAATTTTTTTTAACGAAGCGTTTAGGGCAACACACTTCAACATTGATCTAATGTCTTCCTCAGGCCACTATAATAGTGATAAGGCTGAAAATCATTATATAGGCCAAAAAGATGAAAAAAATTAGCAATTGGAATGACATAATCAATTACAAATGTTAGACTATGCAAATTAATTAGAAAGGGTAAAAAGGGAAAGTAAATACAGTGAATATATATACCGCTCTGGCAAAAATTAAGAGACCACTGCAAAATTTTCAGTTTGTCTGATTTTTCTCTTTATAGGTATATTTTTGAGTAAAATATAAATTGCTCTTTTATTCTATAAACTACTGACAACATGTCTCCAAATTTCCAAGCAATACATTGTGTATTCATTTTCAGAAAATAAGAAATGGCCAAAATATCAAAAAAATGCAGTGCTTGCAGACCTCAAATAATGCTAAGAAAACAAGTTCATAATCATTTAGAAACAATAATACTAATGTTTCAACTCAGCAATAGTTCAAAAATCAATATTTTGTGGAATAACCATGATTTTTAATCACAGCTTTCATGCGTCTTGGCATGCTTTCCACCAGTCTTTCACACTGCTTTTTGGTAACCTTATGCCACTCCTGGTACAAAAATTTAGCAGTTCTTCTTGATGGCTTGTGACTATCTATCTTCCTCTTGATTACATTCCATGGGGTTCAGGTCTGGAGATTGGGCTGGCCATGACAGAGATTTGATGTGGTGGTCCTTCATCCACACATTGACTGACCTAGCTGTGTGGCATGGCGCATTGTCCTGCTGCAAAAAACAGTCTTCAGAGTTGGGGAACATTACCTGAGCAGAAGGAATCAACTGTTTTTCCAGGATAACCTTGTATGCAGCTTGATTCATACGTCCTTCACAAAGATTAACCTGCCCAATTCCAGCCTTGCTGAAGCATGCTCAGATCATCACCGATCCTCCACCAAATTTAACAGTGGGTGTTCGACACTGTGTCTTGCACGCCTCTCCAGTAGAGATGAGCGACTTTGCCTTTTTAGGGTCGAGTCGGGTTTCATGAAACCC